>PVHY01011814.1:0-19789 GCA_004024945.1 Uropsilus gracilis
GGAGCGAGGGAGCAAGGGAAGGAAGGGAGAGGGGAAGAAGGGAGGAAGGGAGGAAGGAAAAGACATGAAAAGAGGAGAAAGGACAAAGAGGGAGGAAGGGAGGGAGATAGAGAAGACTCAATCCTTCGAGGTCCCTGCTTGACTTAAAGGATACCTACCAAAGCAGTGTCAAAACAGGACCAGGTAAAGAGGCATTTGCTAAAACTGATGGATAGGAGCCTCATTTCAAGCATCTGCATAATTCCTTTGCAGGAGATGGTGCAGACAGAAGTTTCCCTGAGTGCCCGGATGAAGGGGTCTTCCCTGGAAACTAGGGTGGTAGCATCTGCTAAATATAGCCCACATGTCTGCTTTTCCTCCATGCCCTGCCAGAGATCTGCCTAAGGGAGCAAGACGGACAGAAGGGACCCCTCTCTTCAGACCAGCAGCCCTTCTGGTTCAGATGTGACAGGCGTCCCAGAGACACTGCACACACTCATTATGCAGGTGCAGGGATCCTGGACTAATTACCAAGCTGCCCTGCCCTTCCCTAAGGCCTGACCCCCCAGAGCGCAGATGACTAACTGTTGGCAGGTCCGGGATGAAGAGCAATTGCGCTTCTGCAGAACATTTAATTGCCCAGAGAAAAGCTCCATCAGAAAGAGTTGTGTGCGCCCCACTTGACAAGTCCGCACACAGACAGAAACAAGGTCAGACGTGTCTTTATCAATCAGAAACTGGCACTGGCACAACGAGATGGTAATGGACAGGTAAGAAGGTTGGGGTGGGGGTGTTGGAGAGCCAGGCCTGCACAAACAGAACTGGGGAGGATAGTCTGGGAGTGCGTAGGTTGGGAAACCTCCCTCCGTCACACCCACCACCTGAATCAGTTCCTGCTGCCCAGTCCTCAGTTTGGTTTCTGTGACTCTCAGCCACTTGCAGCTCCTCCCTTCCTGCAAGGTAGGAGGACATTCTGCCCAGCCTGGAAGAGGCTACATCGTAGGTTCCAGACATGCAGCTGTGAGCAAGTGGAGAAGGGGTACCAGATCCCTTTGCCTTGTCAAGGTCTCCACCCCTTGCCCCATTTGGCACTCCCTAGGCAACACACCAACTAGGAACAGATTCTGGCACCCTAGAACACTACCCAGATTCCCAAATAGGAAACACAAGCCGTCTTCCTAGGAAGCCTCCCTCCTCTGGTTATGGGATCACCATTGGAGAAGGGAGAGGGGGTATGTCCCGGGCAACGTCAGCAAGGTTTTCCATCTATAAGATTCATTCCCTTCAAGCCGGGCGTGGTAGCGCATGCCTGTAGTTCAAGTGCTAGGAGGCAAGAGGCTTGGGATCGCTTAAGCTCAAAAGCAGTCAGACATGGTGGCGTGCACCTGTAATCCCAGCTACCTGGAAGACTGAGTCTAGGGATCGCTTGAGTCTGTGGGATCAGGACTACCCCGGGCAACGTAGCAAGACCTAGTCTCAGAAAACATATATAGGATTCATTCCCTTCAGTCAAATGACTCCTCCTTTGCCAGGCAAATCCTCTTAAGAGAATAGACACCACACGAGTTACTCACAGCTTGGTAAGTCTAAGTTGATTGTTTCTGTTCAACATAACAGGGGTGATGGGGAGCAAATGCCCACTGGGTTTGATAGGGTGTGCCCCCCCCTCCTGTTTAAGATTGCAGGTTTCAAGGACAGGTAATGTTAAAATGGGGGAATGACCTTAGCTGGGATTTCCCTTCAGGGGGATGCAGGGGGAAGAAAGAAGTGAAATAGTCAAGGTGAAACAGATTTTCTGGAAGGCGGGAAATCAGGGTATATAAAGGGTGTGCGAACAAAGAGAAGGATTTGATTTGATTTGATTGGGATTTTAATATGGAGAGGGGATAGAGAGGTTCAATGGAGGAGAGATGAGAATCGGCCATCTTGTAAAGATGTGAGCCATGTGAGCTTGGCCATGTGGCCACCGAGGGCCTGTAACCCTTGGCTGACCCAGGCTGGCAGCATGTGTGTTGAATGCAGTTAAGGAGTTTGCAGATTTAAACTCCGTGCTGGAGTTTGTTTTGCCGAGTTTGACTTGTGTCTGAAAGAGGCCGCCGTACCAAAGTTAGGCCTGAGAAGAAAGTGAACTTTGCTGGTTCGGCACCATGGAGTTCCTGCTACCTGAAGGTGACAAGGAGAAGACAGCGTGGAAGACAAGGAGGAGCAGTTAAAGGAACATGTTTTTAAGCGTCTGGAGATGGACTCTGTCTGGACATTGGTGAGATGATCAGGACTGAGAGACTGAGGATTTTGGGGCAATCTGGGAAAGGACTTTGAACAATACTGAAAAAGGTTTTGGACAATGTTGAAGTATTCTGAGTCTTACATTTTTTTTATAATTATTAAGATAATTAGAAATCACTTTTTTAAAAATAAATTAGTCTGCACTGCACTGATAGTTTTACATTGGTTTGGTATTTTGGTTGAGAAGGCTGGGGATGGTGGTAAGAACCCACGAGTGGAAAGTTTAAACTGTGTTTTAAAGTTTTTCTTTTTAGGTCTGAAAGAGGGAAAGAAAGCAGAGAAGCTGGTAGCTGATGTTTGCATATCAATGGTAAAGGTGATCAGTGAAAATGCTAATGAAGAGTGTGTAGCCTGCTTTGGAGAGAGAAGCAGGCAGATAAGTGTATCCAGTTAAAGTCAGAAAGTCTTCATATACCCTGTTTCAGGTTGTCTTGGAGAGTAAGGTCAGCTTGGGGTTACAATCTACGAGGGGGCTAGCGGGCACTTGCAGGTATGGACTCCAGATTTGCAGAGGTACCCCTGCAGCTGGGCATCTCTGGGTCCAGGCAGCCCTGAGGTCGGTGCATCCATGAGGCTGCCTTCTGCTCCTACACACTGAAGGTGCATGTAACAGGGAGGGAGGGGAGAAAGGAAGCATGCCTGGGGAGGGGGACATCGACACGCTCATGTGTACCCCACTTGCTCATCTGTAAAATGGGAAGGCAGCGCCAGGCAGTCTTTAAGGTTCATTCTGGCTCAGGATGTCTGCTGACTGCCTGGAGTCCCTTTCTAACACCGCCAGGCACTGTGCATCCACCCAATCTGTCAGGAACGTGACTGACATGCCACTCAGGGGACCTTTCCACTGTAGGCTAGTGTAACCCTTTTCCATATTGTGCCTCCCCTTGAAAGTATCTCATCACACTTGCAATGACTTCACTCATTCATTCATTCATTCATTCATACATTTATTCATTCATTCATTCATTTGTGGTGTTAAATGCAGGAGGTCCATCTGGCTGAGAGTATAAGTTTAGGAGTGGGAGGATGGGTACAAGTCCACCCCTACTGCACACAGTCTGGATGACTTTGGGGGAGTTGCCCAGATTCCTCCTCCCTTGATGCCTCACTTTCCTCAGTGATGACATGAAATTAGCAATCAGACCTACATCTCAGGGCTGTTGTTAGGGTGAAACAAGCCAGTGTTTATAAAGCACAGTGCTTGGCATCAAGTAAACGCTCGATAAATTAGCAGTGATGACTTTGTTGCATGGAACAGCTCACGGCATGTCTCTGAGGCCATCACTCACATCTGCTTCTTTACCACCATCATTTCCAGTGCCCAACACAAACTCTGGCACATCATCATAGAATCGAGACTCAGACTATGCTCTGAGGGAAGGAATGAACACAGTAGCTTGCTTTGTTTTCAGTCCCATCCATTTCTTTCAGTGCTAATTTTCACAGCTACAATTTTCTGCCTCTTCAGTTTAAACTGAAGCCTGCTTTGTTCTCAATCTTTGGGGAGAGCAAGGCTAAAGGTACATTTCTCTGTTCACAAGAGAAATATTACCATTTGGGGAAGTTGACCAAATACCTTTCCCCCAAACTTCTTTCTCCCAGTTCACCAATGCAATTGCCATTTAAGGACTAAATTTGGGGAGCCAAATATCATTCCCAACTAAAGGTAAAAATGCAAACACTTAAGTATTCGATTTCCAGATGTGGACAACTCTTGTTTTGGGTTAGATGGTGTTGACAATTTATGGATGTCTTTGGAAAATCATTTGATAATGATCCAACTATCTAGAACCTCTTTATTTTGTGCCTGTTAAAAAGAAAAGAAAGTTATTAGTCAGGAAAATTTCCAGACTGCCATAAAAAATAAGAAAAAATGTGATGGCTGCCAAGAATCATCTGCTGTAAAACCTCCCCTAACAGCCTCTTACCTTTATATGTCCATAAAGCACCCTTTTTAAAAACGAGGGAAGGCCATCCATCATTCTTTTGAGGCTAATTGCAAATGTTTCTTACAGAAATCAAATATTATAAAATATGAAGTAGGGTGTGTGGCATTCTGGAGTTAAGCAGAGCCTCTCCCAGAGAGAAACGCAAGCGTGGAGAGGGCACAGGCCAGCCAGGGATTCATCCACAGGTCAAGGGACTGTAGACACTCAACCCCAGGCAGCAGGACTCACACTGGCTGCAGAGGTGCAGGTCACCATCCCATGGACCTTTAGGAATTGGATGAGAATCAGCTGACACAAAGCAGTGAGAGTGCTTGGAAAATGATGCATGGTGTTAAACTGGGACCCCAATATGGGCAGTATTAAAATTTAGGCATTAATGCCATTAACTATATCTGGAAAACACAGGGGTAAAGACACCTAAATAGGAAGGGTACTTTTACATTGTTGCAAATTCTGGGTGTGGACCCAGAGGGAGAATGTATCATCTAGAGGGTATGTAGAGGGAAACTGGACAAAGAAAAAGAAAAAAATGGAGTGGAGACTGGAGACTTTTGGGGAGAAGAGAGAAGAGACTGGCAGGCAGGTAAAGAGTAGCCGGAGAATGTGGAGAGAAAGGAACACTACTACATTGCTGGTGGGAATGTAAACTAGTCCAACCACTAAGGAAGGCGGTGTGGAGGCCCCTCAAGTTAATGAAAATGGGACTACCATTTGACCCATCAATTGCTCTTTTGAGAATCTACCCAAAAGAGAACTCAATGTAGGTACAAAGGGACACCTGTACCCGGATGTTTACTGCAGCACAATTTATAATTGCAAGGTCATGGAAACAACCTAAATGCCCGGATGACTAGGTGAAAAAAATGTGGTCTATATACACTATGGAATATTGCTCATCAATTAAAAATGACAAATTTGACGATTTCATAACAACATGGTATATTTAGAAGAAATCATATTAGCAGAAACAAGCCATAAAAAAAGACAGAAACCAAATATATGGGATACAGTGAAAAAAATAAACAAAAGCCTTGAGGAAAAGTCAAAACAAGCTAAGCACCAAACTGAAGCGCACCACTTTGAGCAGGAGGGAAAGGGGGGGAAGGGAGGGGAGGAGTGGGGGGCAAATCCCTGAGATTACAATATTGTGAAATTTATATATATATTAAAAAAAGAGTAGCCAGAGGGACCAGTTGACCAGAAGCCCCTTGGAAGAGTGAGTTGGTGGCAAGGAGCCATGGTGGCTGGCAGAAGAGTGGTCAGTGTGGAGTGTGGCACTGCAGCAAGGTGGCATAGTAAGCTGGTACCTGAAGATAGCCAGGGATTTAGAAAGCTGATTTGTGCTTCAGCGATTGTGGAAAAAGACTGAAGAGCCTTAAGAGACAGAGCTGCTCAGAACACTGGAAAAGAGGCAAAGAGAAGATGCCAGAGAAAGACTGGACTTTGCAAAGTGCCTGCCTCAGGTTTAGAGGGGCAAAAGGGCACCATCATGGACATATGTCTTTGGGACCTTTGGGACTGAGAATGGTGACCAGGGTAGGATAACTGGCTACTTGTATCTTTAAGGACTTTTGTTTTCTTTGTTATTATTCCTTTGTAAATAAAGCAAGCTGTTAAACTGCATTTGAGTGACAGCTGCCATGTGCAGGTGGTACGAACCTGAGGGAACCTGGATGGCAGAAGCCACATTTTGAATGTGACTTGCTGGTTGGAGGCTTCTGCCCCTTTTCCATCCCGATTTCAGTATGAAAATAAAATCTGGGTGATTTCTCTCATCTGTGGAATCTAAAGATGGAAAATGAACGAATAAAAAAAGTATCTAAGCCCAAACAAACCCTGCAACTCTGACTGCAGGACTGAGGCTACCAGACATGGAGGAGGGTAAGGAGAAGCCTGGGGGAAACCCAGTGGAATGTGTGGAGAGTTGGGGGTATGTTGGGGGGCGGAGGGGTGTTGTGTTGATATACACCTGAAGAGGCATAGTCCTTATACCCCTAAATCATATAGCATTGGTCAAAAACCAATGTTATCTCAACCAAAAATGATTTTTAATACAGAAAGCAAAGATGTCGCCTTCCTTAGAAAGAGCGAAGTGAACAAAACAAAGGCCGCACAAGGAATTCCAAGATGGCATCAGAACTGTTGTGAGGTAGAGTCACGTGCTGGGCACTAAGTCAGAAGACGCCCAATCTGATGGACATTCTGAATGCATGAGGACCTGGCCGATAAGGTACAAGCCAGAATCCCATCACACACACACTAAATAGGAATTCCCATAGACCTAAGGAGTTAGAACGCATGGGCCCAGGAAGCTGTGTTTTAGCACACTCCCCAGAAGATGCAAGCAAAGGAAGAGATTGCAAGAATGCTGGAGTGAATGATTTCTAAGTCCTTTACAGCAGGGGCGAACTGAAAACCTGTCATCTTCTTTATTAATGTCGCCGGCAGAACGAATGATTCCTCTGTCAATTTCTACTCTGTGAATTGCTCTGCCCAACCCCTACCTGTACCCATCAATCAGAGGAACAGATTCCAGGCTGCCACGGGCACCAGCATCACTACACACAGCGTGGATGAAAGGCAAGGTACCAGCGGGATCTGGGAAAGTCGCTTTCCCTCTCTGCCTGCACCCAGGACTGACCAGGGATGCGTCCATATGACAAGTCAGTGCCAGGCCTTCATGCATCCAGGGGGCACCTCATGTTGTATCCCCAATTTCAAAGAGCCAAGCAGAAGCTGAACATTTACCCAGAAGAACATGAAGCTCTTGGGTATCCTCTCCTGTCTACTCCCTTGGCACCTGCTTTCCCTTTCTCCCCTCAATGCTTATCTATGGCATCCCTATCGGGCCAGGCCCTGTGCCAGGTGTCACCGGGGTCATGCTGCGCCTGGGGTGGCACATAGCCTGTGGGGAGATCCCCACCCCCCCTGCGATGGTACTGTGTAGGAAGACACTCAGCTCTAAAGCCTGAGACAGAGGAATCTGACCCCCGCTGGAAAGGGACGCATGAGACACAAATACTTAGGAAAGAGGACGAGCTTCTGCAGGTCCTGCCGGACAAAGGGCATGGTGCCATCTCAGAGAACAAGACCCTCAATGACAGTAGGCCATGCTTTTACCATTGTGCTCCATGACATGAGGACTGGAAAGGCAGGAGAGGGCTATCAGCCACACAGAGAGAGCACTGAGCAGAGCACCTGACTGTAAGGTGGGAGAATAGCTCTGAGGAGGCAATGGTGAGTGTCTGTCACCCGGCAGAGGCACCTATGGAGATGGGGAGAGGAGGAGAGTTTCAGGGATAAAATTAATAGGGAATGACTTAGGTTTTTATGGGAAAACAAAACAATCATTTTTAGATTGGCAAAAGAGCAGGGAGTAGGTGGAAGGAATAAGCAGAGATGTCTCCTTGAGGGAAGAAGTTTGAGAATTTGGAACCATATATTGCAAATTGTTTATACAGAAGAGGAAGTCCTGCCCCAGAGTCATTATATGACTTGCTTAAGATCGCATGTTAGCTTGGTGACAGAGTGGGGCTAGAACAAATGCTCTCTGACACAAGTTCTAGAACAAGCGGACTCAGGTTGTGCAAAGGTGTTTGCTGGAAAGTAAGGAAGAGTTCAGTGGCTTTTGGACTCCAGAACACACCAGCATGAGAATAGTGCTGGGAATAGTAACAGGAATAATAATGGGAAAAGGAAGCCAGTAGCACTGTCTCAAGATAGTAGGACTGCAGCCTCCTCCTTTCTCCCATTACAGAGTCCAACCGCAGCCTGTCACCAACAAATGCACATCAACTAGATTTTGCTCACATGCCCTCGTGACACATATTGTACCTCCATACCTCCCTGTCCACACGTGGGGGGCCCTCCCACTCTCTTTCCCAGATATGTGCACTAGGCTGATGGAGCAGACTTGGATGTGCAAAATCCTCACCCGCTGCACATCTTGGGGACTTTGCAATGACATGAATGAAGGCAAGAGGTGGGCTTCACACTCACCTCAGCCAAAGAGATGAGTCCAGCCAGAGGGTCAGAGCAAGTCACATGGTATCTGAAACAACTCACCCTCGTATGGATGGATATAGAGGCTGCTGCAAGATTAATTGTATTTTTCCTGGAACAAAGCTGGAAATCACTCAAAGGGCAATAAATGCTGAAATCTGTCTATGCTCTGCCAAAATTTCAGACAAAAAGCCAATAAGGCAATTTTTACCTTACGTGCTTGAATGGATTTTTTAAAATAGATCTGTGCTGAGCGTAATGGACCAGATTAGTCCAGGAGCTCCAAAGAGCTGCTCACTTTGGGAAATGACAGAATTCTCCGGGTCAGCTGCACTTCAAACCACATAAGAGCTATGTTGCCTATGAAGTCCATGCATCTCCTTATTAAATGTCACGCAGAAATAATGGCCCTCAGTGTGTGGACAACACAGAGCAACTCCTAAGGTCAGTTATTTGTGGACTAGGGCAGCCGAGAGTGGGAAGTGTACGCTGGGAAGGGAAACAACCTGTTAGCCACAGCTACTTTGAGGTTTTCGAAGTATTTCAAAGATGAATATTGCAAAACCTCAGACTGGAACCAGACCAAAGACTGCTTAAGTAGGTGGTGATAATAACCCATGTCTTCTATGTGTAAAGCAATTTATAGGTTGCAAGGAATTTTCATACATTATCACATTTATCCACCAACAACCCTATATGTTGGGTATTAGTATCGATCTCACTTTACAGTTGGGGAAAGTAAGGATCAGAATTTTTTTTTTTTTTGAGACTAGGTCTTGCTATTTTTGCCCATGGAACTGCAGGCTCTCGTTGCCCGGGGTACCACAGAGTCAAGCAATCCCCAGACTCAGCTTCTCAGGTAGCTGGGATTACAGGCGCGCACCACCATGCCCAGCTATTTTTTTAGAATTAGGTCTCGCTACGGGCCCCAGGCGGGACTCGAACCACGATCCTAGCCCTGGCCGCTTCATAGGCTGAAGCTTACAAGCACGAGCCACCGTGCCCGGCCAGGATCAGAAATTTTAAACTGACTTGTAGGATGTACAGTTTTCAAGAAACAATGGTGAGACCTGTAGATAAAGTCTTTTACAACCTCCCATTCTTTTGCAATATATAAAAGTGTCACATCAAGCAAGGTTCTAGCAGGAATTAGAGAGCAATTGGAAGAGGATGCTCTTAAGAAGTTTAACAAGAATTATTCACAAAAGTAAGAGATGGGCATGTCACAGAGGACAGATTAGGCTTCCAGGACTAGAAACTGAGGCTGTTACATTCTTAGGTTGAAGGAGCATGGAGAAAAGGCAGTGTGTGGAAAGAAGCCACCTTGGGAGATGCTGTGAGACCCTCAATGTGTGACTGAGTGAGTTTAGGGAAATGGATAATCCTCTCACTTGGGTCCCAAATTGGCCAAAACCAAGTCAGAAAATGAAAGGACTACTAAATTAACCTTATTCTGAATTTCTCCAAGCAGAAAACCAAATAGGATAAGGTAAGAAATGGAACAAGTGGAAGATATTATCAAAGTGTCATTTATAATTTAAAATCTACATGCCCAACATCGAGGAAAGAGTTAAATACATTTTGATTCCTGCAAACAATTGAATATTTGGGAAGTCATTAAAAATACCTTTTATTCTCAAAGAATAAGAGAAAGAATGCTCATGATGTAATTAAAACTCCAAGACACCAGATTATTTTTGACTACACCTATAGTATTAAATATACTTGAAATAAAAGGAGAGACACAAATGTAAACCTTTCTGGGTATTATTTCTGGGTTGCAGAGTTGCTTTATTGTTATAGATGCTATTGTTTTCATTTTCTTCATTATATGGCTTTTTTGCTTTATTTTCTAAATGTCATAATAGACATGCACTGTCATTACAACCTGTACTAGATTAGCCCAGGAGCCACAGATACTTTGGAGTTTTCAAAATATCTCAAATATGAATATTAGTACATCAATAGTACATATTTAGTACATACTTGTTTAGAGCATATTATCCTAATTCCTTGAAAATTCTGAAGAATAAAAATGTTAAATATCCTTGGCTCCAGCTAATATTCAACATATGGAAAAAAACAGGAAGGAAAAATTTATGTATTCCTCGATTGATGGCAAAATATATATTGGGTAGTCTCAAAATAGCTCAGTCAGTTCTTTCAGTGATGCATCTCCATGTCAATCTAGTGACAAAAGGAAGATCACAGATAACGTAGAGAAATTGTATCATCTGCACAAGATCACACTGCTTGGAAGTGACAGATTTAAAGCAGATTGTCTGATTCCAAAGTCAATGCTCTGCAAACTGGTCATTTCTCTAGCGGGGGTTACTGTGCTCCTGGAGCCCTGTCCCAAGAACCAGTCTCTCCTTGAACATCACCATTCTAAGGAACTAAATTCCAGCAGACATTGCCCAAGCATTTCTTAGGCATCCTGAGCTAATAATGAAGATCCACACTACCAAGGAACTCTAAAGAGCTAATTGGGAATTTCTTTTTATTTTTTTATTGACTGCACATACATACACATACACCCCCCACACACACACACACATAATTACATCAACGTCTACCCCAGGTTCTCTCATCACCTGGTCACCTGTGTACCATCTTTGTCTCTTGTGCCCTCCCCCTCCCCTGATTTTACTCTCCTTCCCCTCTCTTGCTCTATGCTTCCGTTCTGATGGTAGTTTTAATTTTTCTTGTGTTTTTTTGTATGCCTCACATAAGTAAACCCATCCTGTATTTCTCTTTTTCTTTCTGGCTTATTTCTACTAATGTGATTCCTTCTAACTTCAACCATGTTGCTATGAATGACTTCAGTTTGTCTTCTTTGATTGATGAGTGATATTCCATTGTGTAGATATACCACAGCTTTTACAGCCATTGGTCAGTTTGGGGGCATTGGGTTGTTTCCATATCTTGGCTAATTGGGAATTCTTAAGTCATTGTTCCATTCGTCCATCCTCATCTTTAAAGTAAGTATTCCAATTTCAATGTCCTTTCAAAATCTCCTCCATTTGGATAATGATAATCCAAATGGAGGTTTATTGAGCAATGATGACCTTCCAGGCACTGAAGCATGTTTTTATACCCACATCATTCTATCCTTACAACAACCTCCCAGGGCAAGTCTACCACAAGCCAGTATTCTACAGGAAGACTTCATGCCCCAGACAGTTTCAGTGACTAGTCTGAGATCACGTAGCTAGGTGAGTGGCAGACTAGTGTGTGAAAACAGATTGATCTGGCCACAGAACCCAGCCACTTGAAGTTTATTAATTAAATGAGCTAAACCAGGCTTCTTTGAGAAAATCGTGAGTAATAAATCGCAATGCTGATCAGTACTTAATAATCATGTCTCCCACTGGGCTTTCATGCTGCTGCTGTGCAGGTCCCTTCCCCGTGAGTGAGGTTGCATCTGTCTCTGTGCCCAAGAGGAGGGTGAGGACCTGGGGATCACTGAGCATCAGCAATTTCTGCCACACACAGAAAAGTGACTCCTTTTCTGACTCATCAGTCCCAGAACTCTTGCCTGAGTGGCAAAATAAACAGAGGTTTGTAGAATGGTCCAACAAGAGGCTGGTTTTAGACTCCATTTATTTCTCTGATTCTGTACCCAGCATCACTACAGAGTATTACAAAACAAGACATTCAAGTTTCTCCTGGAGTCCCCGCTATGGAATCTGCCATTTTGTCTTTCATAGTTTCAGTAGTTCACACGAATGGTCCATCAGATACATTTTCTGCCGGCAAGTGTCTACTGTTTAGGAAATAACAATGAAGCCCACTCTGATGAGCTCTCATTTCCACTTCTCAAGCCCACCCCCACTCTGACTCCATAGCCAGAGTTTGCTTTTCTCCCACCAGGGCTGCTGTACATTAAGATTCTATTTCACAGTAGGGTGAAAGGATAAGATGTATCTTAATTTACCTGGTGTTCTGCCTACCTAGCTTATTTAGCTTTCCAGCCTGCTGAGAAGGAATTGCACCTAGCTTAATGATCAGTTCGGCACTTAACCTGTTGCTGACACTTGAATGTATTCTAACCCTGGTTGAAATTCAGGGGCTGCATTTAGGCTGGCAGCCTGAGGGAAGGAGTCTCTCTCTGGCCCTCTGTCATTACTGAATTTTCTGCCTAGCAAAGTCAAGAAAATAAGACTTGTAATGAGATTAAGTCTGAACTTAGAAGATGTCATTCCTTGAATCCCAATGACTGGGTTTAATGCTTTTTGGCATGGGTGAGGCCCCATATTTCTAGACTGACACCCTAGTTTTGCAGTTCCTACAGGAGTTGGGTGTTCTCTGCTGCCTGCTTCTACAAATTATTAGAAATTAATTTGACTTGGTTCAGTATTATCTGACAATTGCACTGACCCCCCCCCCCCATGAAACTTTCTGGCTAATTTGCATCCCCGCCATGCAGCTAATGTCTCCAATGCCTGTACACATTATTTTAAGCTCATGCCAATTATAATTTTTTAATACAGTCTGAAAATCATGCTGTTACTTAGCAACAAAGGTCACTCCAATAAATAATAATATCTTCAGAGCTTATTGATACCCTTGATTCTTTTTCACGGGAATTGGGAGTTATGGTGAGCCTCTCCCAGTTATAGCTCGCATTTGAACTATTGGGGAGTTTCTCCACCTGCAGCTCATCCAATATATGCAAGCTCAGCTGCCTCCTCCTTTCCTGTTAAAGCTTCCTTCTCCTCTCCTCAATGCTTTTTAGATAGCCACAGGGTGGGCCTGCCTAATTTTCTCTCTTCCCACCTTTGTCCCCCTTCCCTGGGGGTCCCCATGGGAAAGCTGTTTGGTGTCTACACAGAGGGTAACTGCAGTCAGTAACATCACGCTCAAGTGGCAGGAACCTTTTATATAAGAAGTCACGGGGTTTGCACCACCAGTCATAGGGAGACTGATTTTTCTCCCTCTGGAAACCCTAGTTTTCCTTGGGAAATGACCTTGGCTGCAGTCATACAAGGGTAGGCCTTCAGCAGACAGCCCCTGTGGCAAGCGGGGCTTAGATACTCTGCAGTATAGCTGGACCCCAAACTTGAGCCCCTAGAACACCCCCCTTTAGTGTCTCCCAGGTGTCTACAATGTTCACTGCCTCCCCTTTCCTGCTGGGATGAAAGCCTCCTGCCTTGGAAGAAACAGACCCAAAAGACAGCCTGACTGTGATGTAAACGTATGTGCTGTGAGCCAAGTGTCACTGTGGGTTCATCACAGTTTAAAAGCCATAAAGTCCCAGCTTTATGAGAAGTCCCAATATGAGCACTCCAGAAAGAATGAGAACATTTTCAAGAGGCTGGCTGAGGGTCTAGCGAAGGACTATTCTGTCACTCACCCTATCCCCGTCCCTGCCCCTTCCCAATAGTCAATGCCCAATGTGTCACACTAGAGCTGGGACTCAGGCAGAACTCCTATCTCAGGAGCCAGTCTAGGATATTCTTCTTAGAACTTGGCCCATTTGGGCCCTCGCCAGGGCCAGGACAAAGGGGTAGTGGTCTCCTCCAGTCATCTAGGAGTTACATTTCAGAAAACATGACGCCAGGTTTATCAGTTAATGTCGAGCCACCGCCAAGCCCTATGGCTGATCCTTGACATCCATGTCAACTACTGAACTCAAAGATACAGTGACCAAGACTGTCTCTGACCAAAGCTCAGTAGGTACCTCTCAGTCCTCTTCTTGACCAGGTGTCAACCTTGGATGTCAGCCTTGGATATCCATCCTGGCTGAAGACAGAAGTGGAGGAGAAAGGGATACATGTGCTAGATGCTAGAGAGAGGAGGGGTCCCAGAAAGGACAGTGCACTCAGTGCAGGGGACAAGTGCCAAGTGCTCTGAGCAACAGCTGTAAGTTTTTCACTGGCCTGTGTGGTGCAGAAAGAGTGAAGCTCGGAAGAGAGGGGGGGAGGCAAGCCACAGAGGCCAGATTCCGAAGGCTAGCTTGACCCACTGGGAACATTTTAGCAACATGAACAGCCTACAGTTGTTAGGTCCTCAAAGGGCCAGGTCCTGTACAGTGTGCCTTGGGTGTATCATCCTCTCCAGACTTCACTGGATCCCTGTGAGACGAGAATTAGATTAAACCAGAAGAAATATGCCAGTGTTCCAC
This sequence comes from Uropsilus gracilis, assembly GCA_004024945.1. Classification (NCBI taxonomy): domain Eukaryota; kingdom Metazoa; phylum Chordata; class Mammalia; order Eulipotyphla; family Talpidae; genus Uropsilus; species Uropsilus gracilis. Next base: position 14,344 of record PVHY01011814.1, read on the forward strand.
CATTTAGAACAGCAAGCATAGTGAACCTATGTTTTAAGCTAATATTGTTAGTATCACCACCACTTAAGAGACAGGGAGATAAAGCCAGCTTAATATTTTGCCCAGCATCACACAGCTATGGAGCAACATGGCAAAGATTCAAATTCAGGTCTGATATATGTGAGGTTAGCGCAGGAGTGAAGTGTCAAGCTAGCAGACATCAAACAGATGAGACTGAACCATGTGGAAAACACTCGGGGAAGAAAGTATATAGCAAGTGCAAATTCCCTGAGGCAGGAGTGTGCCTGGCATGTTTCAGAGACCCAAAAATGTTCCAGTGGTTGGAGTAGAAAGAAGAGCAAGGAAGACAGTGGTAGGAGACGAAGTTAGGGAGGTAATGTAGAGTAAGATCATGTCAGGCTTCCGAGTGCCACTAAGGACTTTGGCTTTTACTCTGAGTGATGTGGGAAATAGGTGTTGTTTTTCATAAGCTCACACTGGCTGCTGTTGAAGCAGATGACAGAGGAGCAAGGAAAAATGCAAGAGGGGCTATAAGGGGAAAAAAGATGCTGGTGGTTTGGACCCAAGTTTGGGGCAGTAGAGAGATGGAAAGGAGAGGGAAGAGAGCGGTCAAGGATAGTGCCAGAACTGTGGGAGCAGGAGACACATTGGTCAAGAGGAAGGCACTGGTAGGGCTGGTTATAAGGGATAACTAGATGATCAGGTTTAGAAATATCATATCCCAGGTATGTATTGAACCAAATGGAGTTTTTAAAAGGCAGCTGGATTTCTAGGTCTGTAGTTCAGGGGAAATGTCCGAGTTGGAGAGCATAGTTGGAAGCCACCAACAGACAGACGGATGGTGTTAAAGCCCCAAGACTAGATGTGATCACGGAGGGAAAGACTAAGGACAGAAAAGAGCAGTTACTTGGGAGTGACCCAGGTGATCCTCTCATATTTACAGGTCAGGAACTTGAAATAAAATCAGAAAGAAAAAAAAAAAAAAAGACTGAGAAATAGTGGTCAGAAAATTAGAACAGAGGGGGATACTGATATTAGGCCCCTCAAGATGAAGAGGAGGAGTAGGTAACACTCATTCCTGAGATCACTTCTGTTCTTCACAGACTCAGTATCCCATCTGTCCAGTGCTGCTCGCCAAGGCCAGTCCTCACTGGGGCTATAATTCTGAACAACCTGGGCAATTCATTACCCATGACCACAGAATTATTTCAAGCTTAGTAGGCTTTTATTAGATAAGAGAACATCATTCTGCAGTTGCCTATGTAATCAGAATTCTCTACAAGTAGGAATAGTTTTATTGATAGCAAGTTGATTATCATGAAAATAATTCAGCTTATGAAAATTCTGGACTTTCCTGATATTTCCTAAAAGTATCCCTGGAGACTTGCCCTCAAAGGACTCTATTATTTTTCTTGCTCACAGTCCAAAAGAGATTGCTGTTTGTGCCTCCTCACATCAAACTTATGCCTTAGGATTACATCAACAGCCTGATAACTTAATCAAGACCAGTAACTCTGAAGCAAATATAAACCTTCTATTCAATGACAATATAAAAGCAAACAATCATCCCTGGGGCTGCCGAATCCAGAGACTGTCATGTAATCAATGAGAAAATTCCATTTCTAAAATTTTTTCCTTGCCTCCAGTTTTTATTCAAAGTTTTCTTTCCTCTATGAAAATTGCTTCCTGGGTACACGGGTCACTGGCGTGGTTCTCATTTCACTCTCACACTTTCATTCCCTTTCCCATGTATAACATTCTTTTCCAAGCAGCATTTTCTCTTCTGAATCTGTTGTAAATGAAATTATGACATCTCACTGAACTCAGAGTCAGACATCTCTATGAGCACACAGATACATGTAATACAAGCTTGACTGTGTTCCATATGTTTTTCATAAGACTTTACTTGACCAAAAGGGCATCTCCTGCTAGTCACACACACACGTGAATTTACTTAATAATCTGCCAGTAGCTTTGATTTCTGAGAAAATTAACATTTTGGTCTATGTATATAAGCCTTGCCTTTGAAAGAAACAGAAAGGAACATCGTGTTTTTACTTTTCTGAAACAGAACTCCCTCCTTCTGGTTGGCAGGCACCAGCTGAGGTCAAGGGAAAACCTTCTCCAATCTTCCAGCACTCACCTCCCCTTGACCTTGGTTAATATCTGGAACAGCTGACATACCATGCTTTGGCCCTCCAAGTCTTACTCCATACCCAAAGGAAATCAGAGAGCATCGCTGCCTGATACAGCATGCCTCTGCCTTCATTTGAAGTGATTCACAGTGAGATTTGCCACGAAGTGCACTCAGCAGGGGATTCTTTCCTTGCCCACCCCCAGAAAATACTGATATGCTGAACTTTCATTTGAGCTTCCAGAGGTTTTAATGCACCATTATGGGCTCATGTTGCCTTTTTCATGTGTTCATGTAGGTGCTACACTTTCAAAGATGAGCATGCTGCAAATCTCCCACCTTCCAAGACAGGGAGGAAAGAAAAGACTGATATTCTCTGGAACTGCCCCAATGTGGCGTGATGGTTTCATTGTGGTCAAGGGTGTGAAGTTTGAGGAAGTCAGCTTCGTTGTCACTATTGTACTGAGAAAGTGGACTTCAAAACAGAATGAAATCACTTCCTTCGAGGAAATCAGGGATGTTTGTAATACATCATTTCAGGAAGAAAAAGTTCTGAGCTCATGCGACTGTGTCTCCAGCAGCAATTTGGTGAGATGTTCTTCGATGATCTTAATTCCTGACCACTGAATCATCAGCTTTTCCACAGTCTGTTGGGCCAAGCAGTTGCAGGAAATGCAGGGCTGGGAGAAACCTGCGATCAGATCACCAGTCCTCTATCAAGCTACCCTTTGCTCATTCAAACACAAGAAAAATATTAGTCCAGGTATGACAGCCCAAGCATTTGTAAACAGGAGAAAGATTAAACCTGGCATAGCCAAGGGATGTACTACTGCGGAGTGAGGAAGGGAGATGATGAACATTCATTGGTGCCATCATGGAAAGACCTGGCACTCAAAAGAAAGGAAAAAGAAAATCACAGATGTGAGCTCTCCTAGATGGTCTCATTTATAGAAAAGCGGTTTATTGCATGTACAAAACCAAACCCAAATTCATTGTGTGTTTATTTAGAACTAGATGAAGTGTGAACACACATGACACCTGCCCACACATAGGGCTACAGCTGAAAGATTGCTCATTCGGCTGATAACAATATCCACAACGGTCATTTCTCCAGGGAGGTGAGCAAGGTGGAATGAATTAAAGAGGGGGATTTTCTCTTAAACCCCTTTCTTTGGCCCTCTGGATTGCTTTGCTCTTGTCATTTGACCATCAGAATTCATGGACACATTATCTGCATCACTTAAAAATGAATAAACTTGAGAATATTCTTTCGTTGATTTATTCACCTCAGATTCAACAAGTGCTGTGACAGAGAGCTGTTTTGCCACTGTCAGTCTCTCTCCTTTTCCTTGTCAACAGGACCCATTATGAGTGAAGCACTGTCCCAAGCCCTCCCTGCCCCTCTTGTGACCCCGAGTAGTCAAGGAGCATATTCAGGACAGTGGGGGCATTTATGAAAGTGCTGTGGTAGCTCTCCTCTTGGCCTTAAGGAGACAGGAAGCCTGGAACCACAGAGGCCATCTTGTCAGCATGAGCTAGAATGTGGGAGAAAGGCTGAGAGAGGCCAGGCCAGATGTTGTTCAGCTACTAAACCAGCAGCAGCTGCTGCCAATCATTAGGATTCTTATTTTATTAAGAAAGATAAACCCTTATTAGTTTAAGTCACTCTAAGTTGAGTTTTGTTACTTTTTTTTTACTAACAGGCTGAAAGCATTTCTAATCAGCATGTGTCTATGATGAACTGAACAGAGTTAAGCTAGAGACATTGATCTTACAAGAGATAGGTAGAATCAGTAGCATAAATTGTCTGAGATTTTGGAAGAGGGTGGGAGCCAAAATATAAAGAAGAATAGGGATAAAACAGGAGGGCCTCAATTTTCATGGGTGTGTTTTAGTAATAAGATTCTATACATGACAGTTTGTAGAAGCAATGGCAACACAAATATAAGGGATTTCTATTTTTGCCTATGAAGTCAGGATGGACAATGATTGCTGGCTAAAATTGTACACTTTGAAGTCAGACCCCAGCATTTAAAATCTTGGCATCTCACACATACACACATACAAGCTACAAGACTCAGGAAATTTTTCTTTTATTTACTTTCTTTCTTTCTTTCTTTCTTTCTTTATTTATTTATTTATTTATATATAAATTTCACAACATTGTAATCCCAGGGATTTACCCCCCTTCCCCTCCATTCCCTCCTGCTCAAAGTTGTGTGCTTCAGTTTGGTGCTTAGTTTGTTTTGACTTTTCCTCAAGGATTTTGTTTATTTTTTCCACTATTTCCCATTTATTAGTGAAACCATTTGGATTCTGTCCTTTTTTTATGACTTGTTTCTGCTAATATGATTTCTTCTAAGTACATCCATGTTGTTATAAAATCATCAAATTTGTCATTTTTAATTGATGAGTAATATTCCATCATGTATATAGACCACATTTTTTGTCATCCAGTCATCTGTTTGGGGGCATTTAGGTTGTTTCCATGTCCTTGCAATTATAAATTGTGCTGCAGTAAACATCCGGGCACGGATGTCCCTTTGTACCCACAATGAGGTCTCTTTTGGGTAGATTCCCAAGAGAGCAATTGCTGGGTCAAATGGTAGTTCCATTTTCATTAACTCAAGGGTCCGCCGCACAGCTTTCCATAGTGGTTGGACTAGTTTACATTCCCATCAGCAGTGTAGTAGTGTTCCTTTCTCTCCACATCCTCGCCAGCAATTCTTGTTGCCCGTTCTTTGGATGTGGGTCATTCTTACTGGTGTAAGGTGGTATCTCATTGAGATTTTGATTTGCATTTCAGGAAATTTTTCATTTCTCCACATCTCAATTTCTTAATCTTTAAAATCAGAACCATAAAAATAATTACCCCTCTAGAACCATGTATTAGAGGGTTGAGGACAAAGTCTGACTGGCTGTTGAGAGGAGCCAATCCTTGATATCAAAGGATCACTAAAGGAACATTCAAAGACCCCATGACTGAAGCCTACCTCCCACTAGTGGGAGAAATTTCCACCACAGATCCGGTGTGGCTTAAGGACTCAGAGACTCCCATTACAAAACAAAAGTCAGGCTCACCTGAGGAAAGTTAAACCTTGATAGTCCAGAAATATGCACAAGTAGCCATGAAAAGCAAGAAAGATACTGAGGAGCAGAAAAGAGGAAAACGAAGATATAGACTGTGTTCCAAAAGAGCCTGGAGACACCTGAGGAAAGTTAAACCTTGATAGTCCAGAAATATGCACAAGTAGCCATGAAAAGCAAGAAAGATACTGAGGAGCAGAAAAGAGGAAAACGAAGATATAGACT
>PVHY01011814.1:19889-46804 GCA_004024945.1 Uropsilus gracilis
GAAGTGCTTCAAGGAGAAAAGGGAAACTGGACCAGAGGCGGGTGCTCTGGATAAGGAGGGGGAAGGGGGAAGCCCAGGAAGGGCAGCCTCTGACTCGGGTCATGAAGGCAAGAACCCAGGGAGCATATTAGGGGCGATATAGGGACAGCGACCACGATGGATGTGTGGGGGATGGGGGTGGGGGGACCTAATAGAAGCCATGGAGTGAAACCAGGATGCACCACATCGTAAAGGAGAAGGAAGCAAGGACCATTTGGGGTCTGGTGGTGAAAGACAGCGAAGCCTGATGAGCAGCAGACACGACAGAGCCTGTGTTCACACTAGTCAGGAGGCTCCACACGGAATTCCAGGGCTGAGAGTGAGCGAGACAAGACCACCCACCAGGGCCTGGTGTGAAGACACAGGAGAGTGAGGTGAGACAGAGCATGAGAGGGGAGGGGAGGGGTGTTGGGGGGGGGGGGGTTCCTGCTCTGATCCCTGGCTGCGACCCTGCTGAGACAGACTCAGCCAGACAGACACCGCAGTGTCTCTGCATCCCTCTCATGCTAAAAAAGTTCCAGTAAAAACCAGTCCTAGGCAGACAGAAACAAAAACATGCCTCCTTGGACCTGGGTTTGATCAGCCTTCCAGAGTGAGGTGTGTGGACATAGATTAAGAGATGCCTTAAAGACAAAGGCACACCTTTACACCAGAGATGGGTTTCTGACTCTTGTCTGTTACAACAACCCTAGCCTCTTAGGAATGCCTTACCCAAGAGACACTCCATTGAAATGTTAAAAGGTACTTTCTCCTGCCTTGGCCTTTCCATCTGCCACTGTCCCGGGATCCTAGGGTTTTCCCTTCCTCATTGATTATTCCTCACTGATTATTCATTGCCAAAGCATATTTAAGACCCAAACTTCTAATAAAGATTTGGGCTTGGCCGTGCTCTCCAAGTCCCTGATCAGTGAGCTGGTTTCTCTCTGATCATATCCAACCTCTTCTATCTCATTTCTTCTTCCTTCCCACAAGGGACTCCTAACAAAAGAGGCCTCACAAGCAGGAGAAAGAGGCCAACCACATCTCACCACTAGGAATAGGGAGGGTACATTTTGGGCTTCAGAAAAGACAGAACATCAAGAAAAGGCATCTTCTACCACCCCAGCAGAGATTTCCTACAACATATAGGGAGAGCTTCTGAAGAAAAAAGTGAGTGCTTATTAGCATTCACTCTGTGTTGAACACTGAGAAAATTTCATTCATAAATGATCTTTCTGAAGTGTTATTTTTTGCACCCATTTCACAGATGCATAAATTGAGGTTTAAAGATAGGGAGAAAGCTGAATAACCCACATTGCTGGCAGAAGGCAGAGAGCATTTGAACATAAGTGATATGAATTCAGGGTGTATCTTCTTTAGTCACACAATCCTGCCCCCTTTTCCATCCTAGTGCAGGTGAGTATTATAGGTTAAAGGCAGTAAAAACTATCATGAGCCCAAGGGCCAGCTGAATACTTGGAATTAGGACTGCTCTTCAAGATGCAAAGCTAAAATCAAGCCACTTGTTCAAGGAGAATTCACCGAAACCTCTGCACTCCTGCTTTCCCTGTGGTCCGGCCAGCTCTCTGAGGTGGCACCAGACCCCTCCATGAAGCTGATCAGATGTATTAGGGTGTTTTCCATGAGACTCCTGTGACAAGAGCACATCCTCTGTGAAAGTTAACCTCTTGTGAGAAGGGAAAATTCAGCTCCCTGCCAAAAAGTCAGCCCAGCTTCTTTTCCCATTGCTGTAGTTTAACAAATCCACCACAGGCTTTTTCTTTCTACCTTGTCAGGAAGCCAAGAGTGGCATTTCAAAGGACACGTTCACCCCCTGGCAATTTCTCTCTTCTCCCGCCATGTGCTTTCTTCTCATAAAATCAGACCAGACAATGAAGCTGTAAACCCAGCTGGTAAGATTGATGTCCTATTCCTCCTACCTCCCGCCGGTGGGTTTGGCTCAGGAGCTGTGCACTGTGAACAATAAACATTTAAATGAAAATGCTGGGAGATAGAAACAATCGCAATTTAATAACAACAACAACAAAGTGAAAAGCTTTAATTGATATAGCAGAGAGAGAACATATGGCCTACAAATAACGAACTGGACGAAACTGCAAGAAAGTCTCGACCTTGGCTTTCTGGAAAGGTCTACCTTATGGCTCACCAACATCTGGAGCACATACACCAGGAGTGGACTGTCCCTGTGAAATGTAACCAAACAAATCACCGGCTCTGCTCCTTATTTCAGACACTTTCGTTTTTTACAATGAATGGGAAATCTATGGCCATTGCTGCTACACCGTTTACAATTTAAAAATCAGCAGGTAGACAGATTATAGAAAATAAGATAGAGTTTCATATATTCTGCCATCTCATGGTCTCTGCCAAAAATGAGTTGCTAAAATAAATCCCAGAAGTTTTATGTTTTTGTCTGCCACCTTTTGTTTTCTTACCCCTACGTGGGCCTGCAAGGGCAGAACGTCAGCAGGACTCAACACACGCTGGCCTCGCGAGACTTGAACTGTAGCAATTTCATGAGACGTTAAAAAACATTTGTGGGGTCCCTTTTGGATTTTCTGTGACAACTGGCAGACAAACATTCCCATCCCCCAAATTGCAAAAGTGAAAAACACAAGATTGAAAGATGTGTCAATCATCAAAATAAAGGTACAAAATTAAAGCACATTCAGGAGTGGAGGCGACACTTGCAACCAAAAAAGAAGCAACTAACTAGCCTACAATGGAAAACAAACCCCCGCATTGTTTTCCTTCAATTTCCCCATAGAACATATATAGCTACCACTACTATGAAGGCAAAAGCTTCATTTTCCTCATCCATGCAATGAAGCAATGGATTAGATGATGTCCCCACTGTCTTCCCCAAGCAAACAAGTCCTAGACACACACACAATACACATATATATTTTAAACTATGAGCACACCTATAAATATTCATATGTATATCAACTATGCCGACATGTCAAGTCAATTCTAAAATAAAAATATATTTTTTCATCTGACATGCATTTAGCCTCTCTGACTCTCAGTCACTTCATCTGCAAAAAAAAAAAAAGCAAGAGCTGGAATCATGGGTGGAAAATGGTTTTCAACTTGCTTGCCAAATCTTTTCCTTTGCCAGGATCATTATGTTGAAAAGCATCGGTGAAACTATGCCTGGGCTCAGCATAAAAGAGTGCTTATATTTATAATGAGTATTTATATATAGTGAGCATTCATAATGAGTAATTATAATAAGTTATAACATGAGGCAGATCATACATGATATTTCTATAGCTCTCAATAAGCCTATTAAGTCTAAAGCCTATTCCCTTTGCAGGGGAGTGACTGTGAGGACAAAACAGAAGTCTGGCTTCTACCCAAGTGGGGATTCACACCCCAAGATACAGAAGTCCAAAGAGATGAAATGATCTGCCTGTGACAGCCCAGAGTCCGAGATTCTCAGTCCAGATCTTCACACTGCAACATGCCCCCTTCGTTACAGTCTCCTGAGCTCTATGCAAGGGAGTATCTGTGGCCAAAGAATCACCAGGATCCCATCAGGAAGTAGGAATCCCCTCCTCTCTCCAGCATTTTAAATAGGGTCAAGTTAATCAGGGGACTAGTCACACAGAAAACTGAGAGCTGAGAAGTCAAGTGGGTGAAGCAAACCAGGACCCAGGAACAGCAGAAAGTTGCATCATCCTTAGTCCAAAAGAACACAAGATGATGATGATGATGACGATGATGATGATGATGATGGTGATGGTGGTGGTGGTAGTAGCGGTGGTCATGATGGTGGTGGTGGTAGTGATGGTGGTGATGATGATGTGGTAGTGGTGGTAGTTTTGATGAACCACTTCAGGGCTAGCTGGCAAGAGCCAGCTGAGGAGGGAGGACCTGCAGGAGCTGGAATCATGAAGGAGATATAACCCCTGAGGAAGCATGAAAACATGGAGATATAACCTGGCTCTCCCCTCCTCCTCTGTAGAGTAAATGAGTTAATCTGGCTTTTCATACCACTAGCCTCTGAATATCATCTGGAGCCTTGGTTGTGTTAATGCAGAAGGCATTTGGGAGTGTGGACACACACATCTGTAATTGTGGGCACCTGGTCCAAAGAGCATGGGCATGTGTGCATGTGTACATCTCAGTGTACAGTTCAGTGTGTACATCTGAGCCTAGAAGAAGATGAAAGAGGCTGCAGCAGCACTAACATTACTTCCAGCACTCCAAATAGCATGAGTACAGAAGAGACAAGAGAAAGTCCAAAGAATGGGTATAAAGATCACGGGGTACTAGGAGACTCAGCTGCCTCCCTGCCTCCCAGCCTCCCTGAGTGAGGCAGGGAGTGACTGTGTATCTGTTTCCCTGAAAGAGCATTAAATCCTATTAAATCCACCAAGGGCTCCAGGACTCTCCCCCATCTTCCCAAAAGGATAGTGAACCTGCTCTATGTGTGTTCGCTCTGCACCCCACCTGCAGAATATCTATTAACCAAACCTTTGCAGAAACCAGTTAGCACGACAGTCTAAGAAAAAAGCAAAGTTGTAAGCAGTGAGAGACATAGAGGAAATAATCTATATGTAGTAAATGTGGATATGTAAACACAGACATGTACGTAGATAAATATGATTTCAGGCCATGGGGTAAAACTAAGAAAGAAATTCATATTTTAAGGATTGGACCAATATCTTCCATGTATTCTGTGAATTTATTCCTGCTAATACACCTAAACTTCTCCCCTCTCCCAAATGCAGCAGGAAAAGACTTTTCCTTCATGCCCGAGTATCTTTAGGTTCATAACTGCGGGGGCTGGGGGGTGGGGGGCTTCGAGAAATCTTGATGGAATTCTGCACTGAATCCAAATTAAAATACATTCTCCTCTCCAGGCCACTGAAACTCTTGTGTGAAGGCCTAAGACCTTGAACAAAGAAGGAAATTACAAGAGAAGGAGATCCAGGAAATCAACTCTCCTCAGAGGACTCGTAAGTTAATGAAGATGACCTTGAAGCTGTAGATGGGGCAGAGTTCTCTATAGGGACCCTGGCATCAGCATCTAAGATGAGGACTCCCAACCATGGACCTCACTATCTGCATCAGAATCACCCTGAGACCTTGTTAAAGACCCGTACTGAAGAAAGCAAACCCAGAGAATCAGCAAATCTAGAGCTAGAACTGGCACGGCATTTTTGATAGTCCCCAAGATAATTCAGAAATAAAGATAATGGACAAGGAGGTCCTTGACATCAGTAAGAAGTTCAGGATTCCTTCCCAGGTGAGCTAGCAATACCTTCAGGTGACAGTGTCATCCATACTGTGAAGGAGGTTTTGTCCTGCATGGTAATCCACAAGAAGCCTTGCCCACTGCCCAGACCAGGTCCATGGGAACAGTTCCACCTCGAGATGGTATAACTACAGTTCCCCCTTTTCTCCTTCCCTGGGAAAAAAGTCTGGAGCCTGCCATTTCAGAAAGCTTGTTCTCCTCTCCTTTGTAGTTCTCCTCCAGTCTCTTATGTTTGTCTCACACTGAGCTCCCCAGGAGAAACTCTCTGCTGAAGCCAGGGGTTTCTAAGCCACCAGCTCCCAATTCCCATATCACTCTGAATTGGCAGAGGAAATGGCTGTCAGAGACACAGCTGCCCCAGCTGTGGGTCTCAGAGGCCTGCCCACTGCAAAGAAGGTGGGGGAAGGGAGTTTTGCCTCCTCTTCCCCCTCTGGAGCCAACAGCAGCTGAAGGATCCTGCAGCCAGTGCATCCTCGGAGACATCATACCTGATCCTGGGAGACAGATACTCTCCCTGGTCCCCCCACTTCCCCCCGTCACACACACAGGTAAAGACTACAGGATTTCATGCTACAATGTCACAGCCTCCCTTTCTTGCACTCTGCAGGTGAGGGGTCTGGGTGCAGCATTGTTATCTGTGTCTGGTATAACAGTATTTATACCATCTCCAACCATTTCATCTCCAACCTACAGGAGATGAAAGATGAAAAGACGGTGAGATTACCTGCCAGGACCATTTAGGCTTTAATGATTTTCACGTGAGCGCTCCCAGCACTGCCACACAGCCACCGTGTCACAGGACGCTGCTCTAATAAAATTAAAATTACTAAAATAAACTACCGGGCATCTGGAAAGTACAGCAAACACAACACATTATGTAAACTGACATCCAAATATTATGCACTGACTTAGCCTCGAGTTACAACAAAGCCAGGATGCACACGGAGGCCTTATTTTTTTAATTTTAATTTCCTCTTAAGTGGATTTTAATCACCAGGTAGCCAAATCATATTCAATGCCAATTTCCTTTATGTTGTCTAGTGGCTGATGGTGTCTTTGTGTCAAAAATCTCAAACACACATTTATATACATTCTTGAACTGCAAATACAACCAACAATAATTTGAATGGAGAATAGAGGTGTTTACAAATATCCAAAGAATAGACTCCCCTCCTCCCTCTGTTTTCACTCACTGAGCTCAGGTCCTTAAGAAACAGACTCAAGATCTGATTAAAGGTCTAACTGTGAATGCTTTGTGATGCTTTGAAAAGGGAGCAGTATATCACTCTTAAAAAAAAAAAAAAGAGGAATATTAAACACCAAATGACATTCCATCTGATCATGAATATTGATAATATAATATTTATTTTAAATCTAATGTATTCATCAGTACTCAACCCAAAGTCAAATTAAACTCATCAGGATCAGAATAACTGTTTGGTTTTGCAAAAGTCAAGGACCCTTGTTAGGTGGCTTAATGACTTCTTGTTTGTGTTCTGTTTGCATAAATTACCCATCAAGTGCAGCCATTACACCGGATGCAGCATGGCACTCGCAGTGGAATGAGAGCCACGTCAGGACCCTCATCAGAGGGAGAGGTGATTGCAGTGGAGTCATCACTCCGGGCCTGGCAAGGATCTGCTGTCTCTCATCTCCATCCCTCTGCACCAGTCCCATTTGTAGTCAGAACTGGGCTCACAGACCTGGATTTTTAAAGGCAAGGGATGCAATCAGACAATAGACGTTATAAGAGACAGCCGCAGTGTGGGCAGCCAAATGTGATAAAGAAAGGAGAGAGAATGGCTTTCGAGGCAATCAGATGAGGCTCTGAGAGCGCAGGTGCTGGGTAATACTCTCTCCATTCATCTAGCAGTTTATGTAGCACACAGACAAAAATTCCTTCTCTCAATATCTGCAGACATTCTTTCCACCTCGTGGTGTTACTGCCCAATAAACCAGGTATGGCTCAGGCCCAAGTCATGCTGTGCGTAATACTAATTAAGTAAGACAGGCAAAAGGAATGGCATCTCTGTTTACAAAGCACAACCATCGGGATCCGGTCTGGACACATCCCACAGTTATTCCGGTGTAATCGTATCCCTTCACTCAGGATAATCTCTGAAAATGCTGTTTTCTAGAAAGACACGCTGCAAAATGAAGTAGAGTACCAGAGAAGTCACATAATAGAAGAAATTTCCCCACAGAGTGCTAAGATGTTGTTTCTGGAATGTGCAGCGCTGAGCATATGCTGTAACAGAACAAGGAATGCAGGTGAAGCCAAGAGAGTGAGAAACACAAGCACTTTTTATTGCAATTTTAAATGAAATTGTCTGTGTACCTAGTGACAGTTCGGGTTTGATTCACAGACATTCAGTGCTGAAATAAGAAATTGAGTATTACCAAATGATGATCATCACCATCAGCTAACCCTGGCCATGCCTGCCCTCAAGGCTGAGACGCCATTACCAGCAGCTTTAGCTTGTCACAAATGTTACATGGAGACAACATAACAGTGAAGACCCATACAGCTGGTGGCTCAGAATCAGGCTATAACTGGCTAAGAGTGGGCTTGAATACGCTGATACTGAAAATGGCTGCGATGTGATATGCTTAGTTACAAAGTACATCCCCAGGCCTGGTAATTCCTCATGACAAGACCTTGCAGAGAGGTTCAAGTGCATGAAAGGACATTGGACACACAGGCGACAGGAAACAGCTGTGCTGCCTGTACACAGACGACAGGAAAGGAGGGAATGGGGTTTAAATTACAACAGGCAGGTGTGACAGGTATAAAAAGACAGAAACAAGGGCAATTAAGGTACTAAGCATCCTATGCAGGAAAAAGAACAATGAAAATATTGAAATGTGAACACATTGATGAAGTACAAAGACATGTAAATAAATGCCATAAGCTTGTACAACATTTTTTTTCATAAAATATTAACTTGAACCATAGGAATTGACCATTTTAAACAACAAATGGTCAACTCTTTGCAAGTGAAAATGACACAACCTAGTACCGCTGCCTTAGATCAGAACCATGAACAGCACCCACTTCATATAAGACAATTCCTAAATATGTGTAGGATAGAGGAATAAAGAAATGAATTTTTTTTAATATTTAAAATGAGATGTTTAACTGACTAAATAAGAGTTCTCTAGGTTGTTTTGCATAGTGAGTCATTTTTGTGTGTTAATTTCTCTTTCTCGTTCACATTAATTATTTTTCTAAGCAAGTTATCTCCTTTACACCCTACATCCAAGTTAAGCTACTAGGTCAGGAACTTTGAACACTTGTAGGCACTGAATAATCATTTTCCTTACTCTTTCAGATTCCTGACTGTAATGATTCATAAAAATAAGGTCCATGTTCTTTTCAGAGCTTTTGATTATTTGTTGGAAAAATAGACACCAGATAAGCCATTATTTACTTTTGACTCTTCATGTTGGTTTTAAAATGCCACTGGAAAAAGATTTGTGTTCAAAAAAGAAGTGTGAATTAAGTGTGCAAATCAAACTTGCTGAGACGAATGTTAATTCCTTAATATCATATAACATATGCCAACTCCATTCTTCAGTTGCACAAGCCAAAACCCTTGCAGTGATCTGATCCTTAATTTTGTTTTTTAATTTGCTTACACCCCACAGCAGATCTATCAACACATCTTGAATCATTAGCTGCAAATTACAGTTGACCTTTGAACAACATGACAGTCAGAGATGCCAATCCTTACACAGTTGAAAATCAGTTGTAACTTTTGATTCCCCAAAAACATCACTACACATATGAGATTGGGATGCCTGGGTAAAAAGTATCCTTATAGAACTAGACTCATGAAGTTCAAATCCATGCTGTTTAAGGGTCAACAGGACATCCCAAATGAAGTCACTCCTTACCACATCTTCTATAGTTCACCAACATATACACCTCCCACCTCTTCCCAAGGCCAAACCATGATTCTCTCTTTTCTAGATTATTACAAGAGTTTCAATCTGGTCTCATGTCTGTCTTCAACTCCCTACATGCTATTCACCATAGGGTAAACAAGTCATCACCCTGGAAAGCTTCCATTAATTCCCCAATTCACTCAAAGGAAAAGGCATAGTCCTTAAAAGGTTCTAAGACACTTTTCAGCACATGCTCTAGTGCCTCTTATGACCTCACTGATTTTTATCTCCTGCTACTCTCCCCAGTGCACACTCTGCTGTGATCACAGTGGCTCTGCCAGACGTTCACTCAGGTCTCTTCTGGCTCGGGGAAGTCTCCCCTTGTCGACTCTTCCAAGATGACCACCCACCCTCCACCAGCATTCTAGGTCTCTCTTCTGTGCTTTACCTTTTCCCTTAGTTTTGATGGTGGTTTTAAACCATGTAGACAAATTCTCTGACATTCCTGCCTCCAGAAGATGGAGTCTCTTTCCTCTCATCTTGAACACAGACTTCACCTAAAGACCTGACTTTGACAAACAGAACACAGCAGGCATGGTGGGATGCTGCTTCTCAGACAAGGTCAGAAAAGGCACTTGGCTTTCTTCTGGCACATGCTCGCTCAAAGATCATGTGCCCTGGAACTGGAGGTTGGTGACTACATGCTGAGTGCATTCCAGCAATCACATAGGGAGGAACAGATGCCGCCTACCAACAGCCCTAGGAAACCATCATGAAAGTGAGCCGTGCAGCTCTCTAGAAGTCTTCAGCTCACTAAAACCCCAGCCAGTATCTTGACCACAATCTCATGAGATTGTTGAGTCAGAAACATCCAGCTATATCACACCCCTATTATGTCACACAGTAACTGACAAAATAAATTTGGTGATTTTGAGCCTCTCACTTTTGGGACAATCAATGACCAATGAAGCCCTTATCACCACCTGATTACATTATATATCATACTTATTATCCTGTTCATCGACTGCCTCCCCCAATGAAGGGAGTCCTATGAGAACAGAGATAGTTGCCCTTTTTTCAATTAAAATTTCTGTATCTAAACAAGCTCTACAAATTAATCTTTTGCTTTTAATAATGAATAATGTAGGTAACCAAGTTTTCACTACACTAGTGGATCAACAAAAATACAACATTCAAAAACATATGTATAACAATAGCAAGAGTTTATAGCACTTGGGGAAAGGATGATCATATTGGGAGGGAAGGCAGAAACCTCTTGCCCATGTGCTGCATAAGTGATGACTACAAAAAGGCAAAGACTTTGGGATCCGATTAGGTCATGAGGGTGGAATGTTCATGAATGGGACTTAAACAGGGACCCAGGAAAATACCTATTGTTTTCATAACGTGAGGGTACAGCAAAGAAACAGCCAGCTATGAATGGGGAAAGAGCCCACATCCAGGAGCAAATGTTCAAGAACCTTGTCTTGAATTTCTCAGTCTCTAGAAATGTGAGAAATAAAATTCTATCGTTTATAAGTCACCCGGACTGTGGTGTATTTATTATAGTAGCCTCAAGACAATGTCTTTAACTATTAAAAAAGAAAGAAAGAAAACTAATACAAAACCAAAAGGAAGAATCCCTTTGCAAGGCAGTTATTAACTAAAGATGGTAGGCGGAGCCAATCTACTCAAAGTAACTCTAAGTCCCCTTTCCACATCCTTTCATCCCTATATGTAGTAATTGCATGTCACATGGTTGGGCACTATGTGAGATTTGGGGAATGAAGAGCTAGTGGAGTTCAGGGTCTGGGGAAGGAGAGCAGGCTCCCACCCAGTGAACCCCATGTACCCATCCCAGTTCCCACTCTGCTTTTCCCAGTGCTCTTGCCTTTCCCAACTGTGCTCAGACTCACCTCAAGACACCTTGGGCTGAAGATAAATTGGGCACACATCATCAAAGAGCCCTGAGCTGGGTGGCATCTGACACTGGAGGGTTGCACTGAGAACATCTATGGAGAATAAGAATGCAAAGGGAAGGAGCCCCAAACTAACCAGTGGAGCCCCAATATTTAAAGACTGCCAGAGAGAAGGGAGCCTGAAAAGGAAACTAAGGCAACTTCCATGAAGTGAAGAGAAAGGGTGGGGAGTATAAAGTTCTTAACTGGAAGGCCCATCTTCTAACACAATGAGTGGCTGAGTATCTGCAACAAAGATACACCTGGAAAATTAAGCACAGGGCACTGTGTCCCAGGAAAACACATCTACACCTGACAAAAGAACATGGCTCCAGGAAAGAAATGGAAGAATCCAATTGCCTGAAAATTGACCAATAACGGGCAGTGAAAGAAGAGATGGAATGACCAGAGGCAGGGACAAGGAGTAGGGAAGGGGTGGAGGAACACCCAAAAGGCAAGAAAAAAGGACATGTAAACAGCTTAACAATACCCACAGCCCTCAGACCAACTGAAAAAAGGAAATGTAATCAAAATGTATACAATAAAATTAAATATTTCAAAAAAAACCACAACAGATTTGTAAACATAACATTTTGCAAAATGAGGTTCTTCCAACAATGGCTAGTTCCATCCTACTAGTGCCAATAACCAAGTTGTAACCTTTGACTAGCAGAAGCATGCACTGCTAGCTAGGAGTTTGCAAGACTGTGGCTCCCATCAGGTCTGTTACTAACACTGGAATATCAGAAAAGAATTTAAATTGTTTAAGGGTTTTTGATTCTGATCTTTGAAGTCATCGTGTGGGAATAAATCATCTTTAAAGTTGTTTTTCCTTTTCAGCCCTAATGTTCTACTAACAATTACACAGATGAATGTGTGTTTATGGGTAACAGCCCATTTCCCAGTATTATCCGAGAAAGGGGGAGCAGGCATGGGAGAGAGATGGTAACTTGATTTGATTGGCTAGGGGACCAAACACTGGCAGGCATATGTTAATTTCCAGAGTAGTAGCTGACAGCATGATCTTTCATTTGGAAAGTATTTCAATACCAACTGGATGAGTTAGAACAAATATCCCCAGGGCTTCTAGCAGTACCAGAGAACTGTCAGAGCTCCAGATGAAGCCCAGGAGTTCACTTGGATTACAAAATGCTCGGGGCCTCTAGGCAACTAGACCGAGTAGCTGCCCTCCCACAGTGGCCCCTGCCTGCTCAAGGAGGGTGTCTGCAGATAGCAGACCCCAGCGCTCACTAACCACCTTTGGGCTTGTTATAGGCAGCGACATGACTGATGCTACAGCAGGTGGTGACCTGACTGCCATGGGAGGTTGTAACTCTTTGTTTCCTCTGCCAATTAATTTCCAAGCAGGAATCGTTGCAAAGAGAATTTTCCAGCCTTACCCCCCACCCCCCCACCCTCCCACACCCCCAAGGAAAGAATAAGAGACACAGAAAAACAAGAGTGAGACAAGGATCAGCCACAGTCACTCCCACCTTGCCCTCAATCCAGGTTTCTCAGTCTGGGCACCATGATCCAATCTGGGTCATTCTCTGCTGTGGGGCTGCCGGGGGTATGTTGGAAGACACTCACCACAGCCCTGACCTGTTCCTACAAGATGCCAATCACACCCTCTCCCTGCTAGTGATAACCAAGTGTTTCCAGACATTCCCAAATGTCTCCCCAGGGCCCCTACCAAGAAACTCTTCTCAGAGAATACTCCCTCCACAAGAGGCCCCAAAGAAACCAGGCTGGGAGCAACACAGGGACCTTCATCCCTGCCTGAATGATGCTATTTATGCAATTTGAGCATGAACCCCTGCAGACCACGCTCTAGAGACTGTAACTCCAGCCGGTGGCCTGGCTTGGATGAACTCAGGGCACAATAAATGTTAGGAGTCTCGTGTGGAATGAAGAAGAAATTGAGACAGAAGAGACTGATAGTGATCTGTGAGGCCAACCCACAGAACGGGGATTCTGGGAAGCACGTCCAGGTCCAACTTTAATGAAGTTGTGAATCCCTTATATATCCCAGGAAGGAAATGTTACAATGATGTGATGAGGAAGTAGCAAAGTGTACTTGACATGCAGTAGGGAGGATGCCGGGATGCATAAAAGGAGACTTTATCTTTGGGGGCAACGGTCATAGGCCATATGTCCCTTGGAATTTTCCGAAGAGGTTAGGAAGCTGGGTGACAGGTGAGAGACGTGCTGTTGCCTACCCTCTAGTGTGCCAGAGGGGGCTAGAGAGATCTTATCTGAAGCTCCATCTCTCTACCTGCTTCCACATTCCACATTTCCCTCTTTTGTAACTTTTAAAAAGGACCCAAGAGACCTTAGCAGGTTGGTGGGAGATGTACATGAATCATAGCAAGAGAATAATAATTGTCAGCATAACAATAACAATTAACATCTTAGAAATTAAATGAGCGCCCCCATTCAAAGTGTTAAACCAAGACAAAATCAAGCAGGTTTAAAGATGTAATTGTCTCAAAACAATTTCCAGAGTCCAGTTTTTTTTTTTGTTTTTTTGTTTTTTTGTTTTTTTTTAATATATAATGAGTCAGTCTCATGTTGCAGGTAATGTACTCTGGCCAATTTTTGAATCATAGACAACAGTTTTGTTGTATTCACTGAGACGTTTAGCTGCTTGGAGATCAGCACGATAGGAGACCGCTGTAACAATGGCTGTGGCCAGGGCAATGAGCACAGATATCAGTGACACTAGGGTTGAAAGAATGTTCATCTGTGGTGCTTCAGCAAGCAGGCCATGACATCCATGATGATGAGCCCCGGATGAACATTCTGCTCCATCTCTCTATCTGCTTCTACGTTCCACAGATAAAGACCTTGTGCTTCCAGCCTCAGCACCTCACCAGTCACTGTGGCTGAAATGTCAGGTGGCTCCCCCAAACATCCTGCCTGTGAAGTCAGTCCATGCAAAAGGGGGGTGAGGAGGGGATTCTCAACCAGAACACCCAGCTGGAGCTCCACCACTGTCATTCACTAGCCATGTGACCTGGAGCACCATTTCAACTGTACGAGGCTGCTCACTCATCTGCAAAATGAGAGCAATGCTATCTGCTTGCCTTTCCCAGCATATCGCCATGCAGGGCAAGCGCAAGGTAGAACACGTCGGAGAGCATGTTTGGCAGCAGGTAAGGTGCTGGGTGGTATCTACAAGCACTGGGATGGTGATAATCCTGCTCAGTCTCTGAGCTGGCGCATTCTGTGCAGGAATGCCAGGAAATGTTAGGCCAGTCTTCTTCCATTCTAGAGAAACCAGTCTTCTTCTGTTCTAGCGCTGACTTGACCAGAAGTCCTGTCTGCTATTTTTCACCCCAAAGGTGAAATAGCACCAAGCAATATCTTTGTGAAAGTTTATCCACTTTCACAAAGAGCAACAAATGTTTCTTTAACACCTACTGCATGTTTTTAGGCTCCACCCCTGAATGATGCAGACCAGCATCCTTGTCCTCATAGGGCTTCCTTTTCAAACGGGGAGGAAGGGAGGGACGCCACCAACAAAAAGACAAAATGAAAAGCAAATGCCACAGTATGTGAGCAATGACCACACCAAGACAGGAGAGGCGGCCCGAGGGGGTGATGCCAGTGAGTGGTGGGTGGGGGCAGAGGAGTACGCAGTGGGCAGAGGTCTCAGATCAGCCATGCCACGACCTATGTGGCAAGCATCTCAGGGACAGGCCCATCAGGGCGGGGACCCCAGGTTGCAGTGCACCAACAGGCAGCCCCCTTTATGATGGGAGCAGGCAGCTAAGTGGAACCAGGGTTTAAGGGTGGTGGAGTGGGTTTGAGACCTTTAGAATGTGGAGGGAGCTCTGCTCCATGCATGTCACTGTGTCAGGCTCTGGAGATTCAGAACCAGCAACTCTGCACTGGCTGCCTGGAGCTGGCTGACCTCCAGGGACGTGTGCTGCCAGGGGCAGGACACAGGTCTCTGGGAGAACTCGATTCAAGCCCAGCACAGACCTCACTGAGAATGAGTGGACAAGGAGTTACGTGGATCAGTGTCCATGGCCTGGTCTCCTTGCACATCCAGATTGCTCAGTATCTCAGGTGCCCTCGGGGACACCGCCACCAGGAAAAGCCATCATCCTGAGTACAGGACACCTGCTCACTGCCTGGGAAAGGAAAATGCCAAAGGATCAGGCTCAAGGCACACAAGAGGCTAGAACACCAGGTCTATCTATAGATGGCAGCTTGCACATCCTGACGCCCACCCCAGGCAGGTTGTGCAGGGGGCAGTACTTTGCATGCCTGGGCCACAGGCTAATCTCTGCTCCCTTCTTCGCCCAGCCCCCATGGCCTCCAGATAATGAACAAGCCCAAGGTCTTGGAACCTGGCTTCGGGAGGACAGGTTACAGCTCTCACCACCTGTCTCCACCCCCGAGTCCTATGCAAAAGAGTATACGCAGCTCAGGCAGTTGGCTCTGTGCTGGAAGGAGAAGCCATCAGAAGCAGCAGGGAGGAGCCGCTCCCAATAAAAATTAATGGAACAAAGCCCCCCTGTGCTGCCTGAGTTTCATCTCCCAGGGAGCTTATGGCTCCATCTTCTCTTACCACATCCTCACTCCGGGCTCCTCTGTCTCCTGGGTGTCTTTGGCATAGGTCAGAGGCCCATCAATAAAGGGAAAGGGGCCAGGAGTAAATCAGAGCAGGAGTTCACAGCATCCATTGCACACCTGCTCATATACGCATGTATATGCATGTACATACACATGTGCACACGCCCATGCACAATAGACACACATGCACTCATGCATGTGCACACACATCTTGGTGGTTCCTCTCTTTACCAAGTGAACTCATCAGCAAGCTCATGGGGGAAGAAGTCACGTGTGGGACAGGGCTAGAAGGAAGTAATTCTGTAGAAGGACAAGAGGAAGCCTATTAAGGATTTGCAAAATATAAGCTTCTGACTTGCGTATTTTTTTTCAGTTTTGCTTTCTTTTCATATCCAAGCACCCCACGTGCATGTTTCTGCTGTGAATGATTGAAAAGAGCAAGTTCACAAGGCCTAGAGCATAGCAGAGAAGCGATCTTGGCATATGTGATACTGCTAGATTTTTCTACAATCAACCTGCTAACTCTGAAAGCCCGAAATCTCAGAACTCCCTTCCTGATATGGTCCTGGGTCAGGGTTGGTCAAAAGTGAAGCAGTTTGAGGTATGAGAGGCAAAGCAAAACACCCCCGTTATGTTCTGAGGTTTGCTGTGGTCCAGTGAGAGACAGAGCAAAAGCCTTTGTTCCCCCCTCTGCTTCAAGTTCACCTTCCTGCAGCCAGCCTGCTGAGGAACAATGATTCCAGGGATGCACCAGATGCTCCTCTGTGAGCTCACAAAGATAAGCAGTCTACAAACCCCTCAGCACCCCTGCAGCACGCAGCACCCCTCAGCTCTCGCTGCTGTAGCTACAGATGCTAGCTTCCAGAAACTTCAATAGGCCCTCTTGAGTCCTGTCTCAGTCAGCTCCTCCCAAGGCTGTGTAAGGGCTAATTCCTATAGAAATTCCTTATACTGTGATTCTCTGTGTTCTCTGGCTGACTGGGAGGTGTCAGGGGGCTGTGTGCCTCTCTTAGTTCTCAGCACAAATCTTTGCTTTCTTCCTCCTTTTGCCTTACAATGTAATCATCTAGGCCAGATGTCCATGGCTATACCCACAAATCAACCTCATTCCTTTTCATGGCTACATGGTACTCCAGCGGGTGTGCAGTTTATTGAACACTTTTCATACTGGTAAATGTTTAAATTACAATCCAGTTATCTACCTTGACAGAAGAAATGCTGCACTCATGTTTTTAGACCTATTTTTTCATGCCAAGTGTGTCAGTCTTCTTCAGGGCGAATTCCTAAGGCTGGTAGAATGAGGAGGTATATTTTTAATTTCTGTTGTTATTACTAAATTGCTTCCAAAAGGCTTTCTCCAAAACAGCCTTGCCTGCCAGCAACTCTGCCCTTATTCACTAAACACTGGCTCTTTCTACTTGGCTATCCTGGAGATCTGGGAGTTGGAGGGCAGGGAGCAATGCGCATTTCAAAGGAAGGATATGGATGTTTGGAAAGCAAAATGCATGGTTATGGAGAGCACCATGCTTAAAAGAAATCTATAACTGGCCAGTTAAAGACTAAAAAAAGACAAACAAAGAAAACTGTCACCCATGCAAAATGGGTAGCATAAAATTAATACTGAGAAGACTGATTTCAGAAATTTCCCAACTTTCTCCAAACGAGTACCCATGCATGCATTCATGGATGCACATGTACACACACACGCACACACACACACTTCAGAATCTGCTGCTGAAGCTTAAAATCCCTTGAAATATTTTCTTTCCTCAAATAGAGATAAGGTTCCAATAAAATCACCCATATCAGTAAACAGCAGTAATGTGTAAGGAAGTTTGCCAAATATTTTACATGCTTTATGCCCTCTGGGGTAGGTATTATTTTAGTCTTACAGATGAGAAAACTAAGGCTCAGGACAATCCATGAGCTCCAAAATAAAAATTTGACCTTAGTATTATATGCACGGACAACCTAGCCCCCTCACTCCCAATAAGATGCAGACATCTTCTGCACACTCCTTCCCAGCATTCACTGGGGAAAGGGGTGGTGGCTGTGGGGCAAGTCTTGCTAGAGAGGGACAACGGGTGGAGAAAGACAACGAAGCAGTTATAAATCAAAGGGCCATCTGCTTCCTGGACAATTCGCAGGGCCTGGTCAGCTTGAATGAGGAGAGGACCCAAGCAAGCAGCCAGCTTTCCTGTTTGGGGCAACTCCTTCTGATAAGACCAAGGCGAGAAGCCAGAACCAGCTCCTCCTTCCTTTGGGAGTTTCCTGTTGCTTCGGCAAGCAAAGCCTACTGGAGGATGCACGCCTTCCATGCTGTCAAATAATTCCCATACAATTTGCTGGTGTAGACAGCAATGACCTTAGAATAAGAAAGTAGGGAAGGAGGAGAGGGTGGGGGCTGGGGAAGCACAAACTCAGGGTCAGGTCAGGCTGGTGGCAGCCAGCAATGTGGCAGGCAGAGGGCTTCATAAGACAGAGACCCCTGAGGGGAAGGCCCCAAGAAAAATGCAATTCACATGCAGGCCCAAGAGAGATGCCTGGAGGGGTCTCACGGGGTGAGGTGGCTGGCACTGCAGACTGCAATTCCTGAGAACCACCAGCCCAAACACAGATCCTGCCACGGTCCATGGGAAAGGCTCTGCATCTCAAAATGAAATCCCTTCAGCGAGCACTCCAGAAAGCCCTGCATACCCCAGGAAACAAAGGAGACCCACCTCTCAGAATCAGGGAGTATGGGCACAGGAGGGGGGCAAAAGGGAGAGCAACCAGCAAGGGGTGCCTAACGTGCCCTGTGGGGGCTGGGGGCAAGGCAGCACCCCCTTGGGGTGGTGGGGGTGGCTGTCTAACAGGGTATCCACCCTGCTGCCTTCTACCTGCCCATGGGCAGGGAGGGATGAGCCGCTCTGGCCAAACAGGTGCCCTGTTTGCTCTGGGTTTGGGGTTGCAGGCAGCAATGGGAGCAGCCCTGGTAGAATGAAGAGACTCAGGATGGTGCTGTCTATTATATGCGAAGCCTGGGTGCCACCGACCGAGAGCCATACGTGTCTAGGAAGGGGATAGCACTGGGTGGAGTCACAGCCAGCCAGTCGCCAGGACAGGTAGACACACTAGTGAGTTGACAAAAGAAATGATCATCACGTGCAACTACTATGGTGATGACAAAGCTGCTCTTTAACCAGGTGGATAAACACTAGAAGGACTGAATATAGCAGCAGGGAGGGGGGTGGGACTACTGGTCACATGGCCCTTCTGCCTTCCACATTTTCTGTCTGCGAATAGACTGTCTTTACAGTGATGTTGTAGGCAAGAGAGGAAAGTCATCCGTGACCTAGAATACCTACTAGGTGACGGACCTAGTAGGTGACAAACCTACTGATCCCCAGTGAGACCACAGACCACACACATACATGCAACTCACACACAGCACAGAGACCATACATACCACCACATACACATTCACCACATGCATAACATGAATATACCACACACACCATACACATGACCTATACTACATATACAGCAACATACATCTCATGCATCTACCGCATATGAAGATATGAGTGTGACACATGTAACGCACAGCATGAATACATGACATACTTATCATGAACCCATATGCACATGATCTACATACCACATACTATTCACACATACCTCAAACCTACCGTACACACCACACATAATACATACTACATGACACACATACCTATGCCTCAGAGACACACTCACATATTGGTACTTCTTCATGATTTCACAGGGCATTTAGGTAATGTAAAGGTTTCTCCCAGGATTCCATTTAGCTCAGGTGCCGGGCAACTCTCTTTTGTCCCCCAGGAAGCTGAAGATGGTCTCCAAGCAGAGCATGCCACGAGCCAACAGTTCCCACCCCGAAGACTCTTTGTACTGGAGAGCAAGACTGGGACTGTGGTAAATCTCACGCTTGTGAGAACGCAGGTGGAAACCTCTGGAAGAGCCACCTTCTGAGTGTGGCCAAGCAAGGTCGCATACACACCAGCAGGAGGACACACCTTCATCCTTCAGCACAGATCGACTCTCACAGATTTCTTTGCTGCAAGGTGTGCTGCACACACCACGTCAGCCGCCGGCAGCCTCAAATGCACGGTGCCAGCATGGGCCTTGCTGGAATCTTCCAGCATGCACCATTAGGCACAGTGCATTGCATGTAGATAAATCAAATTAACATATGCTGTCACTGCCCGTTCGAGCAGCTGTAGTCTGTGTGTTAAATTTCATAGCGAAAATCAAAACTTTTCCATGACAGAACCGCAGCTCCCCTGGGCAACTTCAGCGGCTGCCTGCCAGCCTCAGGGCGCCAGCACCACCCCAACATGGCAAAGCCAACTGGACTGACAAGGTAACCGAGGGGCTGCCACTTGCCAGCAAAACAAAACAGAGACGTGGTGGGAAATACTTTCCTGGTTAGAGCCCATGTGGTGACCGCCAAGCCCAGCACGCAGCGTGTGGCTCAGGGCACCGGGTGCTCAGGGCATCTCCATACCCTGCACACATGGACCTCACACCAGTGCTAGCTCCAGGCCATGCACTTCACAGGTGTCCATGCAGCCTTTCCAGAAGCCATGGGCAGTGTTAGTCCCAGGATCCATCCGAGAAGATGGCATCGGACCAGAAAAATCTGTAGCCTAGTGACACAACGAGGAGTGACACAGGCCGAGATCAGGCCAGGTTCTGGTGGAGTCTAAGTCCCAAATTTGCCCAGCTGGTACTGGAGCACAACAAGCAGACCCTGTGCCCCTGGGGAAAGGAGGCATCGTGGCCACAGCCGTGCTGACAGGCCAGCAGCGGCATCCCTCGCAGAGCATGTGCTGGGACTCTCAGCAGAGTGCCTGTCCCGGTCACCTGTGCTATATGTGTCCACGTTCCAGGCCCAAGGTGACTAAACCTCCCCAGTGGCCCCGCAGCTCCAGACACCAGGGGCTGCTGTCTTCCGCAACCTGATACCAGTAAAGTCCCACTTGAAAGGCTTTCTGCAATCCTTGGGATTTCACCTCTTCAGGTGGGCTCCCACCCTCTGGAATCCACTCCCAGCCCACCCTGCCCAGCCCAGGCTATGGGTTTTAATCTGCCAGGTAACAGCCATGCATCCGGTCCCCAAGCAAGGCCTGTCTGCAAGGTCCAGAGGCCCCGAGCATACTGCAGCTCCTTGGATCTGCCCAATCCTCCAGGCTCAACTCAACAACTCACGTTGCGAAAGCATCCAGCGTGCTGCTGAGGAGTGTTGACACAGGGAGAGAAAGGAAAGGCGATCAGATCCACACAGAATCTGCAGAGCAAAGAATGCTTCCTCCGAGGAAAGACAGCAGCCTTTTCAGTCTCCAAGGTCAAGGGCTGTAAATCTCTCTCTCTCTGCACAGAGAGCGCGCAGCTACAGGGGACCCACCCCAGCGGCCGGGCACCCCAGATTGGATGGCCCTCATCAGACCGATTACCCAAATATTTTGGTAGGCCACAGAGTCAAAGAGTTATGAGTTTGGGACCCAGGAGTCTTTTCTCTGCCAAAGAGCTGTCTCAGCGCCTAGGGCAGACAGGATTTTGCACTCCAGGGAGACAAATGTTGCCATGAGGGTGTGTAGAGCAGTTTGCTTCAAGTGCTACCTGCAAGGTTTCTAAGCTGGGGTGGGGGGGGCTGTTGAGGGGTGGGGCAGGCACAGCCGGGGAGGGGGGGTGGGCTCACAGGATGCGCAGGCTCAGAATGCCAGTGCATTATGTCCATAGGCAGCTATGCATGGCCCTTACTGGACAAGCTCTAAGCAAGCTTTGTTTCAGCAGAAAGAGCTCATGCTTTGGGAAGGACGCCATCTGGGCACCATAGGAGGTGCTCTTGCAGCTCCAGGCAGGGACATATAAGAGCTGTGCGAGCTGCTGACAATCAAAAGTCCCAAACAGGGTGCTGTGGTCGGAAGTCCAGAAGTCCTGTGGTCAGGGGCCCAGGTGCATCCTGAGCCAGTCCTGCAATGCCCTCCAGCTGACCACAGGCAGGTAACATCACCCCCTTTGCCTCGATGCCCTCACCGGGACACAGGTCTACAAGCTGCCTCCACGTGCCCCCGCAGGGTGACGGCGCAGGCTTAGGTGCGAAACAGCAGTGGCAGCTGCACGGCTCCGTGAATGCACTAGAGGCCACTGATTTGAATTTTTTTTTTTTTTTGAGACTAGGTCTCGCTATGTTGCCCGGGTACCATGGATTCGAGCGACCCCCAGCCTCAGCCTCCCAGGTAGCTGGAATTACAGGTGTGCACCACCACACCCAGCTATTGTTTGAGACTAGATCTCACTATGTTGCACTGATCGGGTCTCGAACCCACGGACTCAAGCGATTCCTAGTCTCGGCCTCCCTTCCAAGGCTGGGATTAAAGGCACGTGCCACCTTTAAATGGTCAATTGTACGCTAGTTCATCTCGATAACTGATCGTTTTGAAGTCGTGACCACAGCGTGAGGTTGTCGTGAGGACGAAAGTCACAGCGTAGAAAGCCAGTGACCAGCGGGGATCAGCCATCTGTGGACGGCGGAAGGGCTGCTGGGCGACAGGCCTACGATAGCCTCCGCCAGCCGAGACGCGCGCACCACCTCCGCTGCCCCTCTGCAGAGGCAGAGGCGAACGTTCGAAGCGCTAAGGGCTGATCCCGTCACTGTGGCTCTGGGAAGGTCGCCCTAAACTTGCCAGGCAAAGAAGTCACGTGTGAGCCGTGGCTGGTGCTGAGCAGAGATGCTCAGGGTGCTGCTGCCTCTGCTCCACGCGGCCTGGACCCCGCTCTGCGTGACGCCACAGGGGGCACTGGAGTCAGCCGAGGTCTCCATCAGGTGCGTGTCCAGTGCCTGCTGCCGCTGGGAGCCTCAATGTCCCTCCACCCGACCTCACCAGCTGTCTCACTGAACGTGGTGGTGGAGACCCCGTGGAGGAAAGGCCGCCGGGAGGGAGGCGCTGATGGAAGCTGCGTCCACACCTCGGTCTACCCCCGAAGTCACGCAGCTTTGCTTCCACCACACTGGATCCGCGCAGGCGTCCAACTGTCTTTTCCCAACAAAGTCCTCTCCCCTTAATAAGCAGTGGCAAGACGCTAGGAGAGCAGGTGGAGCCAGAAATACTGCTGCAGCCGTTAGCAGACACCACGGTCTGCCCAGGCCCCCCTCTGAGATCTTCGGCTGAGATGGACCTGGGGACCCAAGGCTTGGACTGCTGAGCCTCAGGTGTCCAGGGACAGTTGTCACCTGTCAAGCAGAGACCAGAAATTCTACACCACAACTAGGAAGATAACATTTGGGGGCCTCGGTTTCATCATCTTTAACATGGACTTAGCACGTTGTTACGAAGATGAATTCATTGTTAATAAGCAAAAGTGATTGCAAGCAAGTTAGACTGCTGGTGTCTTCAGTCCATGCATCCTCTTCCCAGTGGAAATGTCCACCCAGGAAACCAAATTAAGATCAGACCTTTTCCTATCTGTAAGGACGGGGCCTTAGCGCTCGACTTACCAAGGGTAGCTCCATCTTCCTCTCTGCCCCATCTGCAGAGGAAATGACAAATGGCTGCTCTCTGCCCCTCTCCTCTCAACTCTGTTGCTGCAATGTTACCTCTTGTGGCAGTTAATTAGGTCACTGCTTATCTTACATTAGTAACTTACATTAGTATCTTATGTTCACCCAATGAGGTTTTCAGAAACACCCTAGTCAACAGCATGGTTTAAGACTCCCCTTAGGAATGATGACTTTCCAGAAAGATCTTCCATATGGCTAGCCTCTCTGGTTTTAGGTTAACATTGGTTTCCCTTCCAGCCAGATATGCTTCCAGGCTTCATACTGGAGGTTGCTCCCCATCCGGGTTCTGCAGCTCACGTCCTGCTAACATGCTACTTGAATAAATGCAGTCACTGAGTCACTGCCACCCGCAGAAGTAACACATTCTGACAAAAACATGAAAGATAGTGTATCTCTGTCTTAACTCATGTGGGTATCAGTAGAGGGGAAGAAAGTAAATTCTTTTAAAATACAGACAGAATCTTTTATCAACGAAAAACTGTCATCCGGTCTTTCTTATCTCTTTGTGCAGTGACAGGGGGATTTATCTTTCTTAGAAGCCAGCCTCCAAATGAATATCATGCCTGTTTTGCCAAGGTGAGTAGTTTGTCACTGCTGTGCAAGCAGACACTTTTACATAGATGTTGCAGTGCATACAGGGCTGTTTGCCATCAATCCCAATGCCCTCTCCAGCCCTCGGTGTTAGCCCTTTCCTCTCACAAACAGGAGTGCCTGTGGGTTCAATGTCAGCTCCACAGACCCCAGGTGAAAAAAATTCTCGAGAGACCATCTCTGTACTCAGCCTGTATTGTGGCTACTTCCCTAACAGCTGATGGAGAGCTTGGCTAAAAGTACCTCTGCCCAGAGGAATAGCCAGTGTAAAGCCAATGGTATAAAGACACTTTTCCTCCAGCAAAGAGTTCGCAGCCATGGGGACATCTCTCTAGACCATCAGTCATAGCAGATCCTTCCTTTTGTCCTTTGATATTTAAAAAATGGTTCATTTTTCCATAAACCCAGCTTTAGATTGTACCCAGCGGGGCTGGCGATAACAGAAGAATGGTTGGTAACTGGGTCATAACTATAAGGATGACTTATAAGGTCACGTGTGGTGACCACATGCACCTTGCCAGGCACAACCTCAGCATGCTGTGCGTCTCGGCTCCTTCAATCTTTAGAATAGTCTCTGGGGTGGCTGTACAATTATTCCCATCTCACAGATGGAGAAACTGAGACATAGTGGCCTCAGAATAAGGAAGCTGCAGAGCTGGGAGGAGGCAGGTAACCTGGTTCTAGGACCTGCAGCCTCAATCACTGCTTTGCCTTGTGGGCCGAGAAACTCCAATATGTTTGCCTTATTATTACTATTTTCTTGATGCAAAGAAAATGTATACCTTCCTACTGAAGACTTACCCAGAGTCCTCTGCTGTGTGCCTCCTATCTTTCCCTCCAAGAAGGAAGCATCATTCTCATTAACCCCAAAGGTCACAGGAAAAATAGATCCAGTCACAGTCTTCAGAATACAATCCTTTGAGCTGTGAAAGTCTGCAAGTTCTATCAATTGAGGTTTAGGACTCACATAAGCCAAAGTGAGACTGTTTCGGAAGAATACTGACTTAGAGAACTAAAGGAAAATGGAATCGCATACCTCAGGAAGAACAAGAGGACCAATACAGTGTCTTTGGGGCAGCTGGGGTGACCACGTTGTCACTAGAAGTTCCAAAGAACTCTGAAAAACATATACAACAAGCATTTTCAGTCCGACTGAGTCAGATGATGATATGGAATGGTTGAGTCACTTCCAGGAGACACGCCAGGTAGAGTTGAATCTCAGGTCTTCGAACTCTTGGATCCTGCTTTTCCACCTCACGGTGTGCCCTGCAGAGCTAAGGACAGATCCAGGGTGGGTTCTGTCTATCTGGGGTTTAGCAGGTCAATCTTTGTCCCTGCTTCCTCCTCGCCCTCATGGCAAGTGCACACTCCACCAGGGACAGGGCCAAGTCACACAGTACAAGGATCCCCCTGATTGAAAGGCCCAGCTTGTCAATGATAATGGCCCCAGGCTGCAAGGTCTGCTTTCTCTCAGCAGAGGGGACAGGGAACAGTGTATTCTGCTAGTCCTGGGTCACTAATAGTCTCTCCAGACCAGATCTGTGTCTGTTTAGCTAGAGAAGGGTTGGGAGAAGGAAAGATTTTATTAGAAGCAGTGGCATGCGTGGCTCAAGGAACACTTGGATGGGTCTCAGTCAGCCATAAACTAGTGCAGCTGAAGGTTCTGGGTTGTAGCCTGTCAGGAGGGGTGGGGCGCAGAACATCTGGGCACGCACCTGCTACGTCCTTCGAAGGCCACACCAAAGGGAGAATTGGCCTTGATTAGGACCCCATCAGAGTTAACAAAGCAACATTCATTTATGCTAATCCGCTTCAAGGGTTATTTCATCACCAGAGTACAGCGATTGGCCTGAACCAAGCTGAAGTCATAAAATACCCTTCACATCTCCCTGTCTTGAAATAGGCAAGGAAAGAGAATTTATTATTATCATTCCTCAGCCACAAAAAGAGAGAGTAAAAATGAATGAAGGTCACAGTTCCCTTTACAGCTGATCGACTTACCTTTTTCTTTGTTCCTGTGCCTACATAGTAAATTGAAGTTAGAAATAGAGACGCATACTAGATGATTTTCTGTTGTTACTTTCATTTTCCCCAAGAGGAAAAGGGACAGTCTATTTAAAACAACGGAGCTATTATATCACAGTGCTTCTTGTTTAAAATTCAAACGTCATTGGAAACATGTTCCCGCAGAACTAAAACAAGAGTAGTGAGAACCACATTAATCATCCCACAAAAAAAAAAATCCCCAATATACATGTAGTTTGGTGCTTTGGGGCTATCCAAAATTTATATAGACTTTAACTTGTGTATATATAACTGTAATGTATATAACATGTTAATGCCTAATCTATAACATATATGCAGAAACTATGTAATTACATAATGTATAAGTATGTGTACACTTGCCTATGTGTGTATATATATATATAATATAAGGTATGATATATATGTAACATATACAAGATATTCATACCGTATATGTATATCTTTGGGTGTATGTATATGCATGTATATATGTATATATATATATACTGCTTTTTCATTTCAAATATATAGAGACATATAATATGTATGTCAAACATATGACTTCTATACAGAGTTTAGAATAAAGAGTTTGCATAATCAATAAAATAGATTTATTTCAGGCCGGGCACGGTGGCTCATGCCTGTAAGCTTCAGTCTATGAAGCGGCCAGGGCTAGGGATCGCGGTTTGAGTCCCGCCTGGGGCCTGTAGCAAGACCTAGTTCCAAAAAAATAGCTGGGCTTGGTGGTGCATGCCTGTCATCCCAGCTACCTGGGAAGCTGAGGCTGGGGATTGCTTAAGTCGGTGGTACCCTGGGCAACGTGAGCCTGCGGTTCTATGGGTAAAAAGAGTGAGACCTAGTCTCAAAAAAAAAAAAAAAAGTAGATTTATTTCAAGTGAATTGACCAAACTAGTGATAGCAGTACCATTCAACCCAGTTTTCTGATTTTAAGGCCAATGTTCTTTCACCCCTGAGTCCTCTT
>PVHY01011815.1:0-46646 GCA_004024945.1 Uropsilus gracilis
GGCAGGGAAGGCCCAGGAGGACAGTGTCCAAGGCAGGCAGATCAGTTCTCTGCTCAGTCCAGAGAGCAGTGCTGGAACCTGCAGGGGTCAGGGGAGTCCTGGGCAGAGCTGCCCTTGTTTTTCTTCATCTGGCTTGGTCAGTCTTCTCTGAAATGGGACACGCATGTTGGGGTGGAGCGACGAGCGCCCCCATGGGGTTCTGTTTCACATGGCAGTTTCACCTGGACTGTGATCAGGATCACCTCCTCTGCGGACCCGGGGGCTGAGCAGACCCCAGCGGGCACAAGTTCAGAGGGCCAGCTGCTGGGCTAATCTAAAAAGAAGTCCAACAGAGTGGACAGGAGGCCAGGCTGCTGCTGCCCACCTGGGCCAGCTCCACAGCTTGTCCATCCCCCCTGGCCACTCATCAGTCTGGCTGCCCATGCTTTGGCAGTCAATGCAGAAGTCCAGGGACCTCACTGGTTCTTGCAACGATTCCCCAGTACAGAGACTTGGGGCTCCGTGTGACTGAGGGCACAAGGCAGACGCTACCTGCCTTCCCACGCGCAGTTTCAGTGACATGGCTTCTACCCTGCCTCCTGTGGGCTTCAGGGCCTCCGGGGAGGGCTCTGGCAAACTGGGTCAAGATGCTAATGGGAAGCCGGAACTAGAGTTCAGTGACCCGCAGTGCCCGGCACGGTTCATGGCCGCATCTGCCCCACCTGCTGCTGCCGAGCACCGAAAGCTAATCTTCCAGACTGGGAATGCAGACCCGAGAGAATGTGAGCACCACATCCGTGTCCAGTTTCTGTGCGAGCTTGACTAGGTCCTTTCCTAGTCAAGCAAGACTGTTCGGGTCAGACCTAGTTGCATGTTAAGCCCCCACTCTTCTCCTCTAACTCCCTGGGGTGCAAGCAGTGAACCTCAGCTGTGGAACATGCAGGCCTGTGGCTGTAGGCCACGCCCAGGGGCAGTCAGCAGGTCATCTGTCTTAGCTGACAGTCTGGCAGGGAACCCAGGGCCTGACCCTCGTCAGCAGCGGCTCCTGTCTTCTCACCCTGACTGTGTTTACTCACCGCTCTGGCTGATAGATGACATTAGCATGTGATCTGTCCGTGAACAGAGGCCAAGATGTCCATCATGAGAAGTTGGGCAGGATCAAGCCGACAGTCACCCTGGTGGTCGTTCCTCAGGCACCTGGCTGGTCCATGCATGCAGAGGGTAGGGGTGACTTTGTGCTTCCATCTGTGACAGTGGAGGGGATCTCTGGGCAGCACGTAGGCCCAGATCTCCCTGGACATACAGCCCGGCAGGCCTCCTGGGTTCCTGACCTGGAGTGGAAAAGGCATGTAATGAGGAGAGGAGGCCTTCGCATGATGTTGTCATGATGGCAGTTTCATGAGGTGTTGAGTTTCACGATGCTTTCCTGAAACTCAGTCAAATTAATCTGAGACCCAGCCTCATGGGGAGAACGGGGAAGCCTAATACTGAGCTCCTAGGATCATTCTCCATCCTGTCCCTTCCTTTTATCCTGTGCAATTCCTGTAGGAGAGGGAGTGACAAGAACCCCCCCCCGGAGGCGAACAAGCACTTTGCAAGCACCTTCTCTGAGCTAACCTCATGCTGGGAACTGGCCGTTATGAATGAATCATTAGTTTTTTAATGTTCTGTACAATGTGTTTGTGTGTGTACACACGCACATATATGTGTACCTATAAAATGTGTGCAATGTACATATAAAATTGTGTCCATACACATATGTATGTACATATGCATGCAAGATGTGTACATATACATACACCTGTATGCGTATACATAGAAAATGTGTGCATACATACACATGTGCATGTGTATACAGGTAAAGTGTGCATGCACATACATGTACATGCATGTGTGTATACATATAAAATATGTGTGCAAACATAGAGCACAGATCCTCAGAGGAACAGGCTTTTCTTGAGGCATACATCATTTATATCACCATAAAGGGGCTGATACTGACTTGAAGGGAATGTAATTTTCATGTTGATAAACATACTAAAATTTTAAAAAGGAATCAGATATGGTCCCTGCTCTCAAGGAGTCTGGATAATCCCTTTCACCCCTATGACTCCCACAAATGAAGTTAAGGATCCCTGTCAAGAGCTACTAGACTTAGTAAATAAAAGGATACTTAGAGAAATTGGAACTTCAGATAACTAATGAATATCATTTTAGCAGAAGTATATCCCATGCATATTGGGGGCTTATATTATCCATTATTTGTCTGAAATTTAAGTTTTCAATTTAATTTTTTATTGATTTGAAAAATTACCTAAGTTTGAGGGGTACAGCTTCTCACTTCGATAAATGTATATACATACAGCATAATCTAAGACCTAGTACCATTCACCACTGTCAAATCAATCTCTTCTACATATTCCTCCCACTCCCTCCCTTTCCTTCCTGATAACCACTATTTTGTTTTCAGAATCTAAGTTATTTTTGTTGAGTTCTGTTAGTTCATTTGCTTTGTTTCTTCATATTCTCATGAGTGAAACCATCTGGGAATTGACTTTCACTTTCTCATTTATTTCTCTTAGCATAATCCCCCAAAGTTCCATTCATGTTGTTGTAAATGGCAAGATTTCAATGAGTATTATTCCAATGAGTAGTATTCCAAGGAGCATATAAACTACATCTTCTTTATCCAATCATCTCTCAGTGGGAATTTAGGTTGTTTCCACATCTTGACTGTGGTGAATGGTGCCACAGAAGAAACAATGCTTAGGTCAACCAGGCAGTTTATGACTTGAGTTGTTGAACAAAGATGGATTTATAAGTGTGTTTGGGTGTGTACATGGGGAGGGTTGTGGTAACTGCTTATTCTATCATGTTCTTGATGTTGGAACATGAAGTTCAAATCTAACTGGCCTCTTGTATTTAATCTGGCAACCTACCCCATCCAAAGGAATCCAGAAATCCTATAAGGTACAGAAACAATAGAATAATCTGAATTAATAATATATTAAAGTGCTTTACAGTTTACAAAGTTGTGTGTCAGCAAGAAGAGTTTGGATCTCATTTCTTTCATTGGAAAGGTTCTCTTGCAGGCTGATGGGTTGGTTCTCACTTTGCAGATTCCAAGACAGAATGAGAAATTGCATTGTTGCATCCCATGTGAATACATAATATTCTAGTAGACCCAACACCATGGGCACAAATGGAGTCGAGCATGGGAGAAAGTCCTAGAGGGGCTGGGTCCAAGAACTTTCGAGGAAGACCACACAAGATATAAACAGAATCTGCATCTTCTGATGCAGAAATAGAGTATCTAGAACAATGTCTGTGCTCCTCCCTGGAGGATCAAAGGGACAGGAGTGAGCTGATCTTAAGGGGCCGGGAAACCCGTGTCCTGATAGAAATGAGAGGCATGTTGGACTTGGAGATGGGTGGACTCAGAGGACAGAAGCCACAGGCTTCCCATCCAGTGTGAGTTCTGCTTTCAGGCAGAGGCTCCTCCCACCCCAGGTGGTGCTTTTGATTCTTGTCCTGGGTAAGGCAAAAAGAGTACAGATCAGGGTGCGCCTACTTGGCCATTTCACCTCCAAGGGAGATAGACCGGGTTGAAAACGCACTTTGGTTCATTCACAGACTGACCCCCCTGTGTGGACCTGCGTGGCAGAAATTCCTAAGTTCCTGTCTCCCAACAGGTGCTAGTAGGAGGCAGGTCTAAATTCTGAGCTGCACCTGTGGCATTGCACACACCTCGTCCACACCCAGCTATCGGAAGGAAAGAGATGGAGAAAGGAAATCAGGCCCATGAGCCTGAAAGCAGGTCTGCTTTCCCAGAACCCTCCAGGGCTGTTCTCATTTAGGCCTGGAGGAATGCGGATGATGCTGTTTCTAGTTACTTTACATAGGTGGCCTGATGGGGAAGATGGTGCCCTTCCTGCGGTCCTGACAGCTGCCCAAGAGCAGACCTAAGCGTTGCCATTAGTTAACATACTGCCATGGCCGTGTGAAGAGCTGGCAGCAGAATACCGGGTCTATGAACCAGGAGGACATTCCCGGTGAGGGAGCCTGGGGCAAAGAGGCGGAAGTCGGAAGGGCAATGTGGTGGGCGGAAAGGCCCTTGGGCACCTGCAGAGCCAGCAGACTCTTTCACCCGGCCTCAGCTGCCTCTCTGTAAGGACTGATCTGGTCTGATGGTGCCCCACGGGTTAGGGCTTTGGATCTGCCCCCACTGTCGCGGATGTGCAGCGTGGGATGTCCGGGCCCTTTCTGGCTCTGGGTCTTGGTCTATCGTGGAAACAGGGATCAGGGCTGATCCCCGGGTTTCCTTCTAATGCTGACATGTGCACTTCCTGTGGCTTTTCAGGGAGACATTTGCTCCTCTAGCCCTGGATCTCCTATCGTGCAGCCTTCAGAAGCTGGCATGAGATGGAGACGGCTGCCTCACATAGTGCGACAGTCTCTGCATCCTAAGACCTGCATTCCTGAGGCACCTGAGGCATCAAGTGCCTGCGCCCTCCACCCCCTGCACATTCCAGTGATGGCTCACATCAGTGAAGGAAGCTCTTTGAGAGGCTTGAGGTTGGGGAAGCAGGTAGAGAGTCGGACTCTGCTGAAAGTCTAGGGCACTGGACTTCCAAGCCATTCCTTCTCCTGGCCTTGACCTACTATGTCAAGGTTTCCTTGACCTGCTATGTGGGAGGACAAGGTTTAGGAAAATCAGACATGTTCTGACAGCTTGAATGTTTACCGTGAGACAGGTATGGCTCCATGCTTTAATAGACATTGCTTCATGGACAATGCAAAACGGACATTGTTTTGTTTGCCCAGGAGCCCTGTGAAACAGATATGATGATCCTGGATCCACAGAGAAGGTAATTGAGACATAAAGCTCAAGTGACTTGTCCAAGATCACACAACTAAAAAAAAGCAACAACCTGTCTTTACTGTTAAAATACTATCTTTCTTTCTGTCGAGACTAGGTCTCACTATGTTGCCAGGGGTAGTCCCGATCCTGTAAACTCAAGGGTTCCCCAGCCTCAGCTTCCCAGGTAGCTGGGATTACAGGCACCCACGACCACACCCAGCTGCTTTTTTGAGACCAGGTCTCACTATGTTGCCTGGGGTAGTCTCAAACCTGCGGACTTAAGCGATCCTAAGCCTCTTACCTCCCAGTGCTTGGACTACAGGTGCATGCCACCATGCTTATCTTTCTAAATGATAGCAGCAATACACAATAATCAGATTTGAGGAAGCAGTTGTGAAAAATCACTCTGACTTGAGGTCTAAATAAATGGCTGTGAATCTCAGTTATCCCATTTATTAATGTGATGATTTGTGAAAGTCATTAGACTTCTCTAAGTGACAATATACTGACCTACAACTGGGGATAATCACTGCTACATCATAGTCTAAGATTAAAAGGGATAATGTCTGTGAAGTGTTTCAGCATCAATACCTGACATATATTAAGTGTGCAGTGAAAGCAATTAATTATTACTGCTGCCATTGTTACCACTGCCATCACCATCACCTCCACCTTCTCTCCAGAGAGGTTGCAAAGCTCAAATGCAAGAAAAATCAAGGAATCTCTGTGTGTTCAGCACCTGTCACTAACCCCCTTTGGCACAGTGATTGCAACCTAAGGGAAAGAGTTATTTGTGGAGTCCAACCTCATTCCTCCCCTAAATGGTTCAAATTCTTTGTTCTACGGCCAACTCTGATGACGAGCAAGGCTTTGACTTGGTGCCCACTGTGAATGACGTCCTTCAGTGGATCTCCAAGAACTGCAGCAAATACTTTTCTGAGCTTATTTTAGCATCAGCTTATTGAAGCAGGATTTTAACATGTCACTACACTGCTAGGGGAAGGTGATTTGCAAGGAAGGTGAGTTTACAATTTCAAACTTTCTCCCCTTCATTGTCTGAAGGAGAGCCGGGCACGGTGGCTTGTGCCTGTAAGCTTCAGCCTATGAAGCGGCTGGGGCTAGGAATCATGGTTCGAGTCCCGCTTGGGACAACATAGTGAGACCTAGTCCCAAAAAATAGTTGGGTGTGGTGGTGCACGCCTGTAATCCCAGCTACATGGGAAGCTGAGGCTGGGGATTGCTTGAGTCTGTGGTACCCTGGGCAACGGGAGCCTGCGGTTCCACGGGCAAAAATAGCAAGACCTAGTCTCAGAAACAAAAACAAAACAAAACACTATCTGAAGGAGAAAAGCCATGGAGGTAGATCAAGTATGTGATTGGCAGGCATATCCCCAAATCTGAAGGAGTTCTGATATTGGTTATTCCTGATCATTGAAACAGTGTGTGTTCATTGTTAAAAAAAAAATAGGAAAATGCAAAAAAGCATAAAGGAGGAAAATACACGTAAATACCGGTGAGGTACTTCAGAGATAAAAATCATTCAGAAATAAAAATTGCTAATGTTTTGGGATATTTCCTTTGGGGCTCTTATTTTACAACACATACATAGATTCTTTTATCTTATTGGGATCATTGCAAAGATAGCCATGTAACTTCTTTATAAGATCATTATTTTTAGAGCATTTTTAACTTCACCACACAATTGGGAGGCAGCTATAGAGATTTCCCACAGATCCCTTGCCCTGCACAACCTGTGACCTTTACCCTGGGGATGATCTCTTACTTGTCAGTGTCTCCCACCAGAGTGGCACGTTTGTCACCATCAGTGAACCTACACTGACAATCCTCATCACTTAGAAGCCACAGCTTAGATTACGGTTCACTCTTGTAAGACATTCTATGAGTTTGGACAAATGTATCATGACATATCCATCATTACAAGATCATACAAAGTATTTTCCCTGCCCTGAAAATCCTCTGTACTTCACCTTATTCATCCCTTCTCTCCTTTAGATCCTGAGCTCTGGCAACCACTGATGGTTTTTTTCTCCACCCTCCTCCCCTCCCCCCCAACCACTGATCTTTTTACTCTCTCCATAGTTCTGCCTTTTCCATAATGTCATTAGATAGAATCACTCAGCAGATGTCTACATATTGGTTTCTTTTACTTAGTAACCTGGACTTATATTTCCACCATGTCTTTTCATAGTTTGATAGCTTGCTTCTTTTAAGTACTGAATAGTATCCCACTGATTGGATGTACCATTCCCCTACTGTTTATCCATTCCCCTTCTGAAGGACATCTTGCTTGCTTCTATATTTTGCCAGTATTGAAATAAAGCTGCTTTAGATCCCATATGCAGGTTTTGTGTATACATAAGGGTCAACGCCATTGGGCACATACCAAGAAGTACAATTGCTAGATCACATGGTAAGGTTGTACCATTTTGTACTCCCTCTAGCAAAGAACAAGAGTGCCTGTTATTCCTCATCCTCACCATTATTTCTGAACTCTTGCTATTCTAATAGGGATGCAGTGATAACCTAATTTTTCACCATATTACATTGCAAGAATTTCCTTCATGAATATCACTTTTTATGGATGCACAGTATCCCGACATAGGGAGGTGAAAGACCACAAAGTACTTACGTTTCTCTGAACAGTTTTTAGATTTTTTTCTGATTTTCTTTAATTTTTTTTTTGAGACTAGGTCTCGCTATTTTTGTCTGTGGAACCTCAGGCTCATGTTGCCTGGTGTACCACAGACTCAAGCAATCCCCAGCTCAGCTTCCCAGGTAGCTGGGATTACAGGCGCGAGTCACCACACCCAGCTATATTTTTTGGAACTAGGTCTCACTACGTGCCCCCAGCAGGACTTGAACCGTGATCCCTGGCACCAGCCGCGGCTTCCTACACTACTGCTTACAGGTATGTGCCACCATGCCCGGCTGAATTTCATTATTATCTGTAACGCTTGGATGGACATTTTTATACATGCATCTTTATTTTCATCTTATTGTTATGTCCCTTGGATGAAGTCTTCAAAGTGGAAAAAGTGAGTCAAAGAGCA
Organism: Uropsilus gracilis; assembly: GCA_004024945.1. Classification (NCBI taxonomy): domain Eukaryota; kingdom Metazoa; phylum Chordata; class Mammalia; order Eulipotyphla; family Talpidae; genus Uropsilus; species Uropsilus gracilis. The sequence continues at coordinate 7,912 of PVHY01011815.1, forward strand.
TGCACACTTGCAAGGCTTCCCAGACAAGTTGTGTCACGTTACCTTCTTATCATTATTGAGAGGCGCTCCTTTGATAGCAAGTATTACCAGTTTGTCTTAATACTTGTCAAATAAATGAGTTTAAAAATTTGATACCTAGCCGGACCTGGTGGTGTGCCTGTAATCCAAATGCTGGGAGGCAAGAGGCCAGGGATTGTTTGAGTTTGTGGGTTCAAGACTACCCCGGGCAACATAGTGAGACCTGGTCTCGAAAAAGCAGCCAGGTGCAGTGGCGGGCATCTGTAATCCCAGCTACCTTGGAGGCTGAGGCTGGGAATTGCTTGAGTCCATGGGATGGGGACTGCCCTGGGCAACACAGTGAGACCTAGTCTCAAAAAAAAAAAAAAAAAAAAGAAAATTGATACCTTACAGTCTCCATTTGCTATCTTTGATTACTTAAGTTGAATCAACATTACTTTATGTTTCTTTGCTGTGTCTCCCTTTCCATGAGGTATCTGTGGGTATCCTTTGCTGGGGAGATTTGTTCATATGCCCCCCCTTCCAAATCCTACAGTTGTCCGAAAGTGATGTCAAGCTTTGCAGTTAGTCATGTCTGATAGGGAACCAGGTCCTGGTAGCATGAGAAACAGCCCATGTCAGCATGCTATTGCAATGAAGTCAGAAAAAGGGAAAGCTTCCATGTTTTGTTGGCATCTGGAAATGAAGTTGTTTAGCTGAACCACATCTATTATATCATTATGCCTTCTTTTCCTTTCTGACTCCCAAAGCCTCTCTTTTCTTAAATGATGCTAACAGGAAGGTTAAATTGGTATGTGTGTTCTTTCTTTTAGGATGAGTTCCCAGGGGTCCCATGAGTGGACCATGGAGCTCAGAGAAGAGCTTTGGCATCAGACAGATCTCAAGCAAGCCCCTAACCTTCCTCTCCAGGACTCAGTTTCTCTTTCTTCCAAGTGAGGAAAGGTGCCCTCTCTTTGAGGACTTAATACGTTATAAATGCAAAACTCCTGGGACAGTGCCTACCCCACGACAGGACTCAATTTAGCTCAACAAACAGTTCTCGAGCTGTCTCTGTGTACTTGACACTGTGCCAGGTGCTGAGTCTCCAAAGAGGATTCAGACTGGGGAAAGTTTGGGGCCTGCCCATCAGCTCCCAAGCCCTCTCTGACCCCTGCCGTCCAAGGCTCTACATTAAGCCCTGCAGGTCCCAGGTGTCATGAGTGGGTGGACAGCTCTCTCTATAGCCTTGGGCCTTTGCTTTAGTTCTGGGGCAAGAAAAAAGTGTCAGATTACATTCTGTTACCCAGAGTCACAGCTATAATTTTTATTTTCTCTTTTCTTATTAACTTTATATCATAGGCATTTTCCATTTATGGCATAGTTGTTAAAGGTGCTGGTGACAGTCAGCCTGCCTTGGCGTGACTTCTGCTTGCATCACTTACTGAGAGACCTTGGGTAGGTTGCTTAACCCCTCTGTGTTTCCTTATCTGTAAAACAGAGACAATAGTAGTAAATACTTCCTGAGGTTGTTCGTAGGTGCAGTGCTACGGACTGTAATTGGCATGTTGCTCATAGTACAATATCTAGCACATCTGCGAGCTCAATCACCTATTGTTAAAATTTGCTACACTGGCCCATGGTTATGCTTACTGACTTTATGCAATTCAGTTGAACAGGTCTAATAATACCTTTCTGTTATGTGGGTTATTTGATTTTTAAACACAAAATAAAATATAATTTTTATTTTTAAACACAAAATAAAATATAATTAGAGATTTTTTAAAAGTCATATTACAATTTAGAGGTCAAATCAGAGAAGCAAACTTAAGAGTTAAATGCTGGATGAATGAACTTGCAAAAAAAAATTAACGTTTCCAATGCACAGTATAGGCTCATTAACCCATCTTAGAAATTCCAGCATGGGTGATTCCTCTCTGAGGCAGAAAGCTGAGCTGGATCACTTTAACAAGGTCTTCTAGTCTATTCTCCATGACTCTCCAGGCAAGGAAGCCACATCAGCTCTTCTCCCCTACTGCCCGAGAATCTCTGGTAATAGCACAGCTCAGGGCTAGCCCAGCATTTTCCAGCTATCACGTGGGGATAGCTGGTAGGTCAATTGTCAGACCATGTTACCTGATGAGAAAGTTATGGGACAAAAGTTTCCACTATGGTCCTTCAGTCAAAAAGCTTCAAAGTTAGCACAGTTAGCACTGATATAAATAAATTAATGAAATGGGAACCTATACTGATTGAGCACATTTAGTGTGCACGGCTTGGTAAAAATATTCTCTTGAAGCTAAATTTATCGGCCCCATTTTACAGATGAGGAAACTGAAGCTCAGAGCAGTGACAGCTTTTTTTTCTCAGGCTCACACAGCCAGCACAAAAATGACCCAGATTTGTCTGCCTCTAAACCTACAGTTCTTCCCATGGCATCACATTTAATTCCATTTAATTCAATTTAACAGACATGGATTAGCTTTCACACACATTACCCCTGCTAGGCACTGAGGCCAGAGAAGACAGCCTAATGGGAGAGACAGACACATCAATCACAAGTTCTAGTACCACAACGAATGCATGCCTGTGAGGAGTTACACAGCCATGTGGGCAGTTCAATTTGTCCCATTGTATGTATTTCTGAAAACTATCCTGAATCCTTTCAGGAAGAGGCAGGGGAGAACTAGATGGGTAGATCAGGGCTGTGTGATCAACGAACAAACAAAGGGCAGTGGGAAAATGAGGTGAGAGTGATCCCACTCAGAGATCCAGAAAACATGGTATTTTGGTTAAGGTTTGAAGCTAGGAAGAATCAGCAAGAGAATATGGGGAAGGGGCACGATCCGTCCGCTCCTTTCTTCAACAGAAACAGAACCTTGATTTATGCTTGATAAATATTGGTCTAAAATCAGAACACCCACACACATATTCCTTCCACCCTTCTCAACCCCTCATACATAGCCAGATTTACCAAGACACACCCCTGGCAAGACACACATACCCATAAATGCAGAAACACAGAAAATACACACAAAACGTGCATCAGTACACATGCAGATGCTGAAAACGCCTAACACAAAAAATGGATACGTCTCTATGCTCAAAAGCAAACACATAAATATTCCACACACACAGGCTAACCAGGTTATTTATGCTATAGCATATACAGGCACATACATATTCTTCCCACCCACTACTCATGCCGGTAAATAAATGCCTGTTTTCATTAACATAGACACAGGTTCACACACAATATCCTGCCGTTCTGGTTGGTGTCAGTGACTAGATGGGCAACCAGGCTGAAGACAAGCATCCCTTAGGAGGGGCCCTGAGTGTACGGGTGGTAAGACTGGGAATAAGCCCTGTCAGGGGACACCCCAGCTGCCTGGCATCCCTGAAAACTGCTGAGCCCAGGCTGCAGTGAGTACTGGATCCAGGGTAGCTGGGGCGAGGCGGCCAACTTCATCCAGGCTTTAGTGATCACCCTGAGTTAAGTTCTGCTGTCAGACCCACCCCACCCCTGCCGCGGGGACCCAGCAGGGTGGTGGTGCTGAGCTAGTCCAGATAGAGGACGCTGAGAGTAGTCAGCGTTAATGAGAGAGAGTTCACTGGGACCAGGTGCCCGTTTAATAAAGCCTTCTCAGTACCTGCCTGAATTTTCCGTGAGAGGGGAGGGGAGTTAGGGGTCTGCCACCCTGCACTGGGGCACAGAGCCGCTCAGCGGGAGACGTGAAGCCGAGGTCCCACTTGCTCCTCCTGATCCTTTCCTCCCCAGGGTTCAGATAAATGCTGCATGTCTTTCTCCTCCACGCAGGAAGCTTGCACCTCCCGCTCCTGACGGGTCTCTAGCTCCCCACTGTGTCCTTCCGGGCACAACCCCTGGCTCACAGCAGGTGTATGGTGAGGTCCTCAGCCAGGGCCTCAGTTTCCCCATCTCTGAAATGGGAATGCAGAGCAGACCTCGCAGGGCCGAGGTCAGGCTTTGTCCGACAGCAGAAAGAATCCTGAGTTCTGCATTCTCGCTACTGCCTTCTTGCCCATCGCGGGGCTCTCAGCCTAGTCCCCACCCGAGTCCGGGTGCGGCGCGGCGCCCCATTGTTCAACAGGGCGGGGAAGCTCCCAAGAACGGATTCTCCGCCCCGGGTCGCGCTCGCCGCCCAGTGGAGCAGACGACTTGGCCCGGCGTCGGCCGCGCGGGGCGCGTCCTTTGTCTGCTCCGCGGCGCCGGGTGCCCGCGGCCCGCGCCCCGCTCTCTGGGCAGACAAAGCCGGGGTTGCCGCGATACCCACCGGCTGGAGCGGGGCTCGCGCCACCCTCCTCCCGCCTTAGCACCGCCCCTTCCCTTCGACGCCCGCTGATTGGCCCGCGGAGCTACAAAGAGGCCGGGAAGCGGGAGGGTCACGTGGCACAGCGTGGCCTCCCATTGGTCGGAGGGGGCTGCCACTCGGGGAGGGCGGGTGGTCCGCGTCCGGCCCGGTCGCTCCCTTCGCGCTGGGGCCCGCCCGCGGGGCCGGCCGCCTGTCAGAGGGAGGTGGCGATGGTGCGCCGGGTGGCGGTGGCAGCTGCGGCGGCTCCCCTGGTCGGAGTGCGGCGAGAAGATGACTGACCGACCGGCTGACTGACTGAATGAATGAATGGCGGAGCCGAGCGCGCCATGAGGAGCCTGCCGAGCCTGGGCGGCCTCGCCCTGTTGTGGTGCGCCGCCGCCGCCGCCGCCGCCGCCTCAGCCGCCTCAGCCACCTCGGCGGGGAATGTCACCGGTGGCGGCGGGGCCGCGGGGCCAGTGGAAGCCTCGCCCGGCCCGGGGCTGGGGGGCGAGCCCAGTGTCCCCTCCCCTAAGGCCACGGCTCCCACGGCGCAGGCCTCCGGGACTGGACCCCCGCGTGCTACTGTCCACCGCCCCTTGGCCGCGTCCTCTTCAGCCCCGTCCCCGGAGACCACCCCTCCGCGCACGACCGCCGGACCCGCTCCCACCACCATTCTGGAGTCGCTCGGGCCCTCGCCGGCGACCCTTCGGACTGTGGAACGCGCTCCCGCCACCGCGCGGGCCACGGCCGACCCCGCGCCGACCACCCTCTCGACGACCGCGAGCCCGGCGCCGACCACCCCTGGAGCGCCCACCGTCCTGGCGCCCACCACTCCCCTGACCCCGGTGCCCAGCATCAGCGGCAGCAGCAGCAGCAGCAGCAACAGCAGCAGCAGCAGCAGCAGCAGCAACAGCAGCAGTTTCCCGCCCACCCTACCTGCTACTGAGGCCCCCTCTCCAACTCCCCCAGGTGAGTCCCCGCGCCCTCTCGCCCGTGGGACCCTCCCGGCGGCTGCCCGTCCTCTCCCCAGCCGCTGGCCGCTGACCGCTGGCCGCTGGCGTCGGGCTCGGCGCTGGAATGGATCGTTTCTCGCCGCAGAGGTCCCCCAGATTTCCTCCCCAAGGGCACGTCCAAGCTCCAGCTAGCCTGCCTCCCTGCCCCCCAATCTGGAAAGTCTTTTGTCCCCCCACGGGGCTATGTTTCCCCGACAAGGGGGCGGCTGCTGCGAGAAGGCATCTCACCTCCTTGCTGACGGGGCTTTCTGGCCTTTGTCGGAGGCCCCGGTGGGTGCAAACTTTTGGGTTCGGCTGGCTCAGCCCGCTTCTCTGCCTAGCTTATTTCGGGAAGTTGGAAAGCCAGCACAGTACCATCTTCAGCCCACAGGTCCAAACCTGAGCGTTCGGGATCGCTCTCCAAGCTCCAGTTTCCTCGTTCATTTCTCTTTGTTTTCGTCAATATCAGATGTGCCTGTGACAGGTGAAGAGAAATTGAGAGGATTTTGTTTATGAATTGTAGTGCAGAGAGAGAAGGGAGAGGGAGCGAGCGAGAGCGAGAGCAAGCGAGATTGTAATCCATGTTTTCCCTGCTCATAAATTAATTCAGGAGGTCATTTGGGACAGGTGTGTATCTAGGTTGAGCACGTTTAAAATTAGGTTAAGTCCTTTCCTTGAATCACTTTTTTTCCTTCCTCAATTATAAGGTCAATATGTTTGGACAAATACACCATTTAAGCAGGGATACCCATTTCTCCCTCCAGAAGGGAAGTTGCTCAGTGTTGCTGAGACTGATAAATGCCAATTTCTTTTTAAGTCCATGTAGAAAATAAGACTTTTCCTGCTTGTTGAATTCAGTCTTCAAGCCTGGTTAAAGACAACACCTACATTTTCCCGGTTTTGATCTAAAATGGCCCTAGAATGAAAACCTGCCTTATCAAGACATTAGATGGGTGTCTCTGAATTCCTTTACTTTGAGTTGGGGTAGAGAGTTGCTCAAGTCATTTGTCTAGCTGTGCTTATGTTAATGGACCTCTGACCTAATTCTTAGTCTGGAGTCAGGTATGGACTTTGAACTATAATTCTATTTGTGGAGAGTTTCCCTCATGATTATGAATTCAGTCTTGATCTTGGCGTTGCAATAAGTAGGAATGCAGATTATTTACTCATAAAAAGCTAAGTTTGCATCTCTTTCAGCTTCAAGGGATGAATTACCAGTTAGATTTTGACTGTAACCTTTTTAGGCCTTTCCTTGGAGAGAGATTGACTTTACTGAGACACAAAGAGTAGTGATTGAGTCCATTCTTAGCTTCAAATTTAGCTCTGCCCCCTGTTAACTGTAGCCTTGGGCAGGTCACTTAACCTCTTCATCTCTGAAATGACAATAATAGTAATAGTTACTTCATAGGATTGCTGTGAGGATGAAATTAATAATTCATAACTCTTACAACAGTTCCTATGCAGAGTGCCGTGTGTTAGCTATGCTTATGACTAAACTTTGCTGTGTGTGGGATAGAAAGCACTAGAGAAACCTCGTAAGGAATTCCAGTGAATTTTATTTATTTCAGTAAAATATAATAGAAAAGGGATTAATTAAATTTTTTTAGAATTTGAAGCATGCAGTAATACTGAAGTAGCAAGCCCACTTTTTCAATTACCAGTATATGATAAATAAAATTGTGTAATTCTGTTTTTTTATTTTCAAATTATTTTTAAATCATAAAGGTGACCTTTATTTTCATGCAGTACAAGCAATGAAAATCAATAACCAGAAATTTACAAAGGAAAAAGTGAAAGTCACTTCTAGTCCTATCAGTCCTGAGAGGTTATTACTGTTAGCAATTTGAGCTCTTTAAATACTTTCCTAGGCATACAAGATGATATACCTAGGGTTTAAAAAATAGTTTTTAAAAGTTCAAAATAAAATAATTTCATACATATTGTTTTGCAGCTTGTTGTATTCCCTTAACTGTGTATCATGGACTCTGCCTTTTTTTCCATGTCCCTAAGGTCTGCAGTACTCATCTAAACAGTTGCATTTTGCATTGCAAGACTAGATCATATATCATAAGTCATCTTGTCCCATGTTCAGGACCAGTAGTTTCTTTTAGGCTTTGCTTTGAAAGGAATGGAGATGACTGTGTTCTTGTTCATCATGTATGTATTATGTTCTCTAACACTGACTAGAATTTCATAGAATCCGAGTCAATTTTAAGTTAAGTAAAACTGGGTGGTTTAACATTTGCCATTTACTCTCCTCAAGGTGTTGGAATGTCCGTGGACTGACATATACCTATGTTTGTGGTGGTCTTTGGGTCACCAAAGTTTTAAAGTTTTTCTAAAAGTTTTAGAAGAATGTGCAACTTCAGTGATTCTGCCTGTTTTATATTTTCCAGTTTGTACTTTTCTGTTTTCTGGATTGTCTGTGTCTGATTCTCAGCAGCTGATCTGACTTTGTGGATGTATTTAGAGGCAGTTAGTTTTACAGTACCATCATTAGATATGACCTTTCTAAATCTGAGCATGGATCCTAGTCTACTTCAAATGGTAAACTCATCTCTCTGATAGAAGGGAAACTTCTAACTGGATTTGAGAGATCTAGTTTGACCTGGTATTTGGGAAGTACAGGACATTTTATTTTAAAGTTCCTGTAAGGACTGAGTACAGTTGATAATGTATTATGTGATTAGATAAGTCTTCTGGCTGCTTTTTGAATTAAAGAATTTCTTTCATGGGGGTCTAACTGAGAGCTCTCACCTACCGCTCAGTTAGGGCCCTCTTGTTTATAGGGACACTGATCTGCAAACTGAAACTAATTGCCCAGTGAGCAAGCACTTTCCTCCCACAAACCTGGCAAAACATTTGACTGACTGGTTGACTGGGCAGGCTATTTCAAGAAGGGTGAGGGCAGAGGCTGTGATACTAGAGGATAGAGTTATCCCGAGTCAGAGGCCAAGGTGATGCCAGATATTTGATGTTTAAATTATGGACCTTTAAGGCTAGAGTGGACTTTAGAAGCCACTACCTCCTGACATGGTTCTACAGTTCAAGAAACACAGTTCACAGTTCTGCGGACAAGCTATAGGTATTTCTCTCTGGAGTTAATACCAACTGGTTCTGGTTCGGCCCTTCGGGGCCAGGCAGAAGTTGCTTGCTCTCCCTGGGCCTTGATGGTTCTTCAGGGATTTCAGGACAGTGATCATGTTCCCTCTGAGTCTAAACTGCATAACTTCAGCTCCCTCAACTGTTATTTAGGTGACATGGTTTCGAATTCCCTTGCTATCATGGTCATCCTTCTCCTGACCTTTTAAAATCTTTTCTGTGTTTTTTCCCAAAGTGAGAAACTCAGAATCGAACATAATACTCCAGAGGTGCTCTCACTGACTCCGAGCAGCAAGGGGAGTTCCCTTCTTCTTTCTGGGTGTTTTACTGCCGTTGGTGTAATTAGTTCCTAATCTCAGTAGCTTTTTTGGCATCAACATTATCTTGTTGACTCATTGAGTTTATTAAGATAGTAAGTCTTTTTTTTTTTTTTTTTTTTTTTTTTCAAATAAGCAAAGCAAAACAAAACATGGACTAGGTGAATCTCCCTTTATTCCAGACTTGGAGATTGTTCTATTCTAAAGTAAAAGCTGAGACATTTGCTAAACATGTAGAATTAATCTGTTAGATTCAGGTCCCGTGGCTGTCAGTGTACCCCACCCTGTTTGTTCATATTCACCTACGGGGTGTTCCAGCAGACAGTCTAGGGACACGTTGGGGCAGGCTTTTCTTACTTCATAGAGGAGAGTAAGTTTATGGATGACAGAACAGTTTGGAAGGAAAGGAACAAGGGTTTAGATTAGTTCTCAAGGATCTCTCTTAGCATCACAGTTCTGTGATGATTTGATATGTATGCACCATCAGGGTACATTATGGCACCCCCAACGAGCCTTAACTGCTTATTTGTGATGTAGGTTAAGAGGCAAGCCCTAGAATTTAGAGTTGGAAAGTCCTATTGTGATGTGTAAATAAAATATCATGAGTGGATTTTATTTGAAAGGAACATCCTGGGAATGCTGGGCCCTCCTAATTATACGGGGAAGTGCTTCCTTCATCCCAATGGTGTCTACTGCTAGGGTTAGGGTCTTAATTGCTGGTGGTTATTGAGGAGATATTGTTCATTTTAAGGAAATGGAATCGTTAAGGTCTGAAGGTGATACTGGTTCACAGCTTTTACTCCAAACCGGTGGGGTTGAGTGTTTCAGAATTTAGAATTTTCCAGATTATAGGAAATTAATAAATGCAGCCCATTAAAATTTAGGGCAGCTTCCTATAATCAAACATATGAAGATATCCACATGCAAATTTCACTGAATGGGATTAAGACCGTATGTATCCTTACATTTGTTCAGGTCAGGTTTTGCTGCCAAATGAGTTAAAGAAGAAATTTTGGCTTTTGGATCTTCTGGTACATATTCTAAAGCCTGAAGGATTATGGGCCACTATAGTAATAATTGCAAACACATAAAGTGCTATGTTCCAGGTCCTGTCTTTGGTTCCTTATTTTTATTAATAAGTGTAATTCTCACAGAAGTAATTCTCTCACAAGTTACATAGTCAAGTTTGGGACTATTACCTTCATTTCATAGATAATGAAACAGGCTCAGAGAAACCAGCTATGGCAGAGCCTGCATGCAAACCAAGTCATTCTGGTTCCAGAATCCTTATTATTGGCATTAAAAGAAATAGTTACATGAAAGGGAAGAGAAGAAAACCATTTTGCTAAAAATATTGTTCCTTGGATACTAATCTGAAAAAAATTCTACTACTCTTGGCATTGACTCCCTTTACTCCATTGTGCATTGTTCATTCCTGAACTTTCTCCTGAAATGTCCTGCTTTTCAACTGTGATGTTTAAATTATGCCTCTAATTCTTCTTTTGATAAAATTCTGTTGTGATGTGTGATAGAGACATTAGTCTGTAATCTTTTTCGAGCTGGAACCAGGGACTTCTCAAATATATCTTATTCCTGGCCCAAATGCATGGCTTTCTGTAGAAATTCCTTAGTCTGATTAGTCTCTGGAAAAGTGTAGTTAAACTCCATAACATTAGTTTCAAATCTTCTGAATTAGGTCCCTAGGAAGCCTTCTGGCTAGTTGGAAATTTACACATTGAAGTGATCTGACTAGATCTTTTTATCTTGATTGTTTTTAAAGACCCATAAAATTAAAGTGTGCATTACTTTTCATCTCAGCATTTCTAAACATGTATATATTAACTTCCAGACGTCCTGGCACCCGTATAAAAAGAATGGAAGAAAAGTATCACGGTTCTGTTTTTACTGATGGGTAAATTATGGGTGGAGAGAATACTGCTCTGGGGCATTTAATAGATCAGAAGAAAGCAGAAATATAAGATCTTATTTAGCTGAAAGACAATTTTACATGATATTTTTAGTTACAAATAACTTTAATTCATCTTTTTTGCCTTTATCCTGATTTTTATTTTCTTTAATTTTTTTCTTTAGATACTATATAAAAATATGTATTACTATGTTTAGATTATGTTACTGGCACCTCTTCTGTGGTTACTTAATCTTTTCTTAAGTATGCTTTTGGGCTTATCTGGTTTTTACAAGCCTAATTACACAGATAATTTTGAAGGGAGATTTTAAAAATATATGATGAAAAAAATCAAAGATTATGTCTGGATACGTATATGTTTGGATCACAATAAAGATATTAAAAAAATCATTCTTTTTGATGTATCTAAGTATATGTGGTAAATTTGTGTCAAAATAGTTCTTTTATTATAATAAATGCCACTGTTGTGCAGATAATTGTTATTGTCAGAAGAAATCTTTCCCAGTGACTTTTTCTTCATTAAAAAAACAAAAAACAAAAAACAAACCTTTTATCTGTTTTCCTAAACTCTTCTATGTGTTGCCCTACTCTTGTCTCTTATTTGTGTCCCTATCCATTCTTTCATGTTCTTTAAGAAACCAAATTATCCTCTCTACTTAACAATTTACTACTTTGTCTTCCTTCAGTGCCTCCTCAAAGCCCAATTCTTCCAACAAGTCTTTCTAGAGGAACAAAAGGTCCTTGAAGATGTCCTGGTAACAGGGCACGCACTTTGCACTGAGTTGATCATTTTGCCCTCAGAACAAAATGAAACCCGTCTTCCCATGTGACCTGACTTTTTCCCCTATGGATTTGTTTTTTGTCTACTTTAGATTATTAAGCACACTTGAGCAGAAGATGCTTACTTTGTACAAGAGTCATGCCATGATATTAATTCTCTCATTTTGAAAAAGATGGAAAAAAAGTGTTTCATTGTGTTCTTGGGTTTTCTCTGTTACCCAGCAATTTCCTCCCCTTCTTTTGAGGAACATAAAAATTGCCATAATAGAGGTTATCTGCCTACAAAAAAAGAAAAGAAAAGAAAAGAAAAAAGTCAGGCACTTTAAATAAATAGCACACTTCACTTTTTTAATGTGTGGATTATATGTGCAGTTTTGTTGGGTGGCAGGTTTGGGCTGCACACTAATAAAAAAAAGGCTTAATTTAGTTGAGAAACAAATATTTGTTCTTTTGAATGACAAAATTTCCCTTGTAGAAATCTAATTAAAGTTAATAGTGAACAGAGTTTCAAATAATTAACAAGTGTGTGGTACTTTACAATTTACAAGGTTTTTCTTTGGATCTCCAAGACTTTGACATCCATATTTTGTTGATTCTTGGGTATTGGCTGAGTAAATAAAGGTTTAGTTTCTGTAGGTACTTTTGTTGGTGACTGTCAGCCAAGCCCTTGTATGTTTTTGGTGGGTTTCACATTTGGTATTTTATGCTTCAAAATGTTGTCTTTTATGTTTCTTTTGTTGAATGCGAATCCTTGACTTAGCTGCCCATTTTTACAGGGTGGAAATATGGTATGTATTTTGTCTAAATTGTACAATATTGGAATCCATAGCACTGTTCACAGTCTTTACTAATAGAAGTTCTTTGGTTATTTCTTCCTTTAAAGATAGATAGCTCCAGCTCCAAAGTTTGGTTTCAGTCTATCCATGTATTTTGCAATTAGATCAGACAGAATTACTTTTTTGCTGGTAATATAACAGCTGTTTTATATGATATCCTTGCAAGGGAGATAGGGAAGCTCTCAAGGAAAGGGGAATTCATTCAGTTGGAAAAAGGAATATATTCTGCCTAGTTAGAGGGAAAATGATAAGGAGTGGGAATGTTTTCAACCTAGTTGGAGATGTTAAATAACCTTTATTTAAAAAATTTTAGACTCTCTTGATAATTAATTTTGGAAACTTTTGTTCAGTCTTACATGCTTCTTAGACACTGGCATATTACTAAGGATGTTACTAAATTCTTGTTTATTTTTAAAAATCTCTTGCTTTGCTTGATAGATGTGAGCGAAAAGAAGAGGTTAGGAGTAGTAGCATTGTTAACTGTAAGGAGAATCTCAGATGTTCTAGTTCTCTTTAACTTTGGAAATGGTCATTAAAGGTAAAATTCATTAAAAATATTCTGGGGAGAGTTTAGATGTCTTTTCCTGTGAAGAAAACTAGGTTAGGCTGGGTGGGGTAGTGCATACCTGTAAGCGGCAGTCTAGGAAGTCGTGGCCGGGGCCAGGGATTGCGGTTTGAGTCCCTCCGAGGGCAACATAGCGAGACCTAGTCCCCCAAAAAATAGCTGGGCATGGTGGCACGTGCCTGTAATCCCAGCTACCTGGGAAGCTGAGGCTGGGGATTGCTTGAGTCTGTGGTACCCCAGGCAACTTGAGCCTGCGGTTTCACAGGCAAAAATGACGAGACTTAGTCTCCAAAAAAAAAAAAAAAAAAATTAGGTCAACTAGTTGCTTTTAGTTCGAGCCATTTTTTTTTTTTTTTTTTTTTTTAAATAGAGATGAGATAGTAGTTTGGAAAGGGTTCATCAAAATAATGGGTGGAAAGGGAATTGCTTAGTTTTCCAACATACTTATCCTGTTTTATTTGTGTACTGAGGTTTGATTAGAGGAAAGTATCGAACTTTTTCTGTTGTAGATTTCTCACTTGATTCGATATTCATTATTCCTACCTTGTGTTTTATCTGTTCTGTGTGAACTGCAGTAACAGCATAGCTCTACCATCCATTGATGTTGTGTGGGGTAATGAATAGTTATAAAGTGTACCAAAAACATAAAGCAATCTAGTTGTTGGGTATTATTATACTGAATTGTTGGTGTTTTGCCTGCAAACCTATCCTGTTCAACTGGTTTTAGTTTTTAAGTTAGTTTGTTGCTTCAACTTGTCCACAAAGGGAGAACTGAATGGTTTAGTTAATCAGTGGAATAGCAGTCAGAAGAACTAAATTCCAGCCTCTCTTTCCATCCCTTTGTGGTTTTCTAAACTCTGTGACTTAGTTTCTCTAATTCTAAAGTGAAGCCTGTTACTTCAGTATCCCAAAGCTTTTGATAAGTAACACATGCAAATTATGGTGGCTTTTTCCTCAAACACAGAGGGCTTTATAGAACTCAAAGTGTTTTCTGGTATTTTTTACTGATTACATGGTTCATATTAGCTTGTAATGTAATATGATAGCTTTTAAATAAACACAACAAAGAAATAAGCATATGTGTTTTACATGTGTCATTATGCAAACTTTATTTTCAGGCTATTTTGTAGTTAACTTATTTGTATGATTTATAGACAGTTATGTTTTGGTATTTTCCAAAAGTTTGGGATCCTTCAGTATTAGTTTTTTCCATACTACCTTGAGAAAACAAAATAATCTTTATCCTATATTAAACTCAAATGTTATGCTTTTGTAATCTTAACATTGTTTGATCGGTTTAGAATGGATTCTGCTCAGCCATTTTGATCATAAAAATAGCATTTTTCATTTTAGAAAACAGGAAGAATTGTAAAGAAAAAACTCAGCCTAGAGCTGACTAAAGTTAACATTTTAAATAAAGATTTTTTTTTTTAACTTCAGCATTACTTTATCCCCCTCCCTGCCATTGAGATAATTCTATATTGGATGTGTTGTTGCTTTGAAACTACTCTTTAATGTAATATATTTTAAATATTTTAACAATTTGAAGTTGAACATTTTTTGAAGTTGAAAGTATTACTATTGGTGATATTACTGTGTTACTAGTCACTTGTTTCTTAATAGTTCCAAAAAGCAGGCATTTAAACATCTTTGACTCTGTAGTATTATATTACTGCATACATTTTTCACTGAAATAAATGAGGCTGCTTATTTGTTATGAAAATAGATGTGTATTGGAGTTAATATTCCTTTGAAGTCAGACAAATGACTGGTCAAATGGGAAAAAATTTCACTTTCCTGTTATTTTCTACAGCACCAAAAAGAACGAATCTAAGACTCTTGTGATACTTTACCTGGGACCTGGTACTTCTTGTCAGAACCAAACTAGTAACTATTTTTCTTGTGTCTGCTCTAACACAGTCACGATTTTTTAAAGATTCAGTTGGATCCTGAAAACCAAAGCAATCTGAAACCAAGCCAGATATTTGGTATTTTCAGTTTTATGGTGAGAAAAGACAGGGGACCCATGTGTCTGCTTGTACGTCACCAGAAAAGACCTAGGTTCTGTGCTAAAGAAAATGCCAATGAGTGTCTTTCAGGAAACTGGCATTTCCCTTCTGCAATGATCTCTGTTCTTGGAATTTTATGAACAAAATGCTGTAACTTTTAAATCAAAGTAATGATGAACCACAGTATTATTGAGGGAGGATTAAGTTAATTAATGCATGTAAAACACTTAATTCAGCAGTGCTTAATAATCAACACAAATTAATAATCAGCACATAGTAAACACTCCAAGTTAGCTATCATCATTGTTTTTATTACCTATTTGCAGTGTTTAAAAAACAGCAAAGAAATGTCAATTCTCTATTAATACATTTGCCAATTTTCTTGACACAGTCTGTAGACTGACACCGTGTTAGTTATCAGGTAAATGCACACACTGTCACAGAACAACTTGCTTAGCAGGTAGTCCTCAGGGGCAGCGTGGGAACAGCACCCTTGAATTGACTGCTTCCTATCCTGTCAGTGTGGCCCACATTAAGCCAGAATTATCCTCTGCCATGTTGCCAAATACAGCAGTAACACTGCTGCTCAGAGATGACTCAGTGATTGCTTTTTATCAGAAAGCAAATGCAAAGATAGGACACCGGAGAGTCACAGCAACAGCCATTGTTGTCCAGCTCTGGCAGATGTCTACTCCTTTGGAATCTTTCGTAGGTAGCAACCCCTAGCCACAAGTGACCCAGGAAAGTGAGAATAAGACTGGGTCTGTAGAAAGACATCACCACTCAATTTCATATTGGCTGCACGCTGATATTTTTGAAAGTCTGCCAAATACAACATGCACATGCATAGTTCAAGTCACATGATCCCCAAGGTTTCTATACCATCATCTGTAACATGAGCATCTTAGCACTAACCTAATAGGGGTCCTGAATGTTGACCTAGAATTCAGACCCAACTCTGTCTGCCTTAAAAATCTGTGCTCTTTTCTCTTTTGACTAAACTGTGCCACATTGCCAAAACAGATGGGAACAGCCAAAAATGAAATGAGGCATTGAGTGGTTACAGAGCACATTTTGGGTTCGGTTTCTGTTGTTTCTAGCCTCCCCCAGTAGGCACATACATTGGTCTTCTCAGCACTCTGACTGAATTCCACAGTGATTCAGTTTAATTTCAGTAGCTACTGTGGAAATCAAAATGATATCAAAGGATGTTTCTTAGCGATAGATACAGATGGGGAGTGGAAGTAGGGAGAGTCCATAATGGTGGAAATTAGATGAGAGTAAACAGGTAGACAACCATAATATAGGTACAGCAGAACTCAGCAGTGACCATGAGATTGTCTACTCAGGGCCAAAAAAACTGGTAGGGAGGCAGTGTAGTGCTTATTTGCATCTGGCAAGAAATACCACATACTGCAAAGTGGTAGTATTGATTGCTTTTGACTTGACAATAAACCTTTTGTCTTTAACTTAATATGCACTTTAGATTAAGAGATTGATGCAAAACAATATGGTATAAAACTAACATATGATATTTGACATTATAAAAGTCACAGAAGATGACTGCACAGAGCCTTGTTGGGGGGGGTCATGGGCATTCACTAGTGCTGTGTTCCTCTGGGGAGAGACATGGCCTCGGCCCGGGCCTGGTACTACCCAGGAGGTTGTCTGAGCCCCTGACCACCGCCCCTTCTCTCCTCAGAAACACCCTGAGGTGGGATGAATCGAGAGGCTGTGAATGGACTGGAGACCCCAGTAAAGTTTATTGACTTGTTTAAAAAAAAAAAGTCACCAAAGAACCTCAGACTTGCAAAAAGGATTCATACTTCAGCCAGTCACCTGAGGATGCCTTCCTTCTTTCCATTTTATACCCATCCCCTCTCACCCAAAGGTTACTTATCTCAGGTCAGACAAAGCAGAAGCTATTATTTCAAATATAAATCTAGAACCTTCTGATCCATTTGAAAAACACATTGACAGATCAAATACACAGTTTTGGAGCAAAGTTTTGGTTGGAAAGAATTGTTTCAGTTTGAATGGCATCATTATCTCAACAGTAACAATGTGGTTTATTACCTTCTTCAAGTGTGCAAATGTAGTGGTTAGTTCCAACTATAGAACTGTGGTTGTGGAGAATATGTATGTAATGTAAAACCTGTCCTATCACTATTAACAACATAATTTAATATGTTTATGCTTTAATACTATTTGGTCACCATCTTTGATCCTAGCCCATAATGCTCAAGAGTCTTTGTGATTCAAACCTGCACTGTAGTCTGTCTCTGCCCTCATCATCTGACACCCTTTTCCTTGGTCTTTAAACTCCAGAAGAATGAAATGGCTTATATTTCCCCGGAAATACCATGCTCATCATCATTATCATTATTAATAAAACAGCTCCTCTGTGGAGCTCTTACTCTGTGTCAGGTATTAGGGGTTTTAAGTAAATTATTATGACCTTGTGTGATTCTTTAAAAAATATTAAAACTATGTATTATTATCCCCACTTTCCAAAGCAGGATTTGAGGCTTTGAGAATTTAAATATACTGAGCAAAACTCCTAATAAAATAAAATGTAGAACCTTGATTCAGAGTCAGATCTGCTTAACCTGAGAGCTTCCTCTCATAACCACTAAGCTAAGTGGTCTCTTGTTACTTCACTCACGTTGTTTGCTCTGCTTTTGGAATGCCCTTCTCTTCAGTTTTAGTAAGAGTTTTAATTATAACAGAAACCAGTGCTTACTGATTTAATCAGAAGTGGAAGTAATTAAAAGAATAGTTAGGGGTTCACAGTCATGCCACAAAGTGGTCCACTGAATATGCCACTCACCTGACCACTTAGCATTAGGTGCTATACTTGGCACCACTGAGGCAATACTGAATGGGTGCTGGGTGTAGCAGTAAGGACTGCTGCCATTTGACATACTGCGACCATTTCCCAACCTGCCACTGGAGAAGGGGCCTTATGCTTATTCCTCTGGATTGTCGGTTGCAAATTACAAGCTTGTTGAAGGGTGCATGTGAGTATCAGAACCTCAGCTGCTTGCCCTTGCCCTGGATGCAGTGGAGGCAGGGAAAACAATAATTTTGCATTATGAACCTCTGTGCTGGGATAACAAGGCTTATTTCCCCAAATAGGCATGGATTCTGAAATAGTGGGAAATTATACTGTTACTAGGCTACCAAGAAGAACACCAGATGTCTACCACATTTCTTTTTCTCACCTGACTTATTTGTCCTTGAAAAATAACCACACAATCTCCTATTAGTATACCTTAAACACTATAATATTGCTATACATTTGGTATCTTTTGATTATTTGATTATTTGCTTTTAAAGGATACTTGCCTGAAGATTTACTTGTTTATGTAACTGACTCCTTTCTACTTTGTTCTCAGATAGTTTCAGGCTATGTCTCATTGATGTTTATGCTAACATCTACAGGATAGTGTTCAGCACACAGTAAGTACTCAATAAATAGAACTGAAATATAAATCTTCCCTGACTACCACCATGAGAATCTAAGTTTCATGAGGACAGGGATTTTGTCCTTGTCTCTTTTCTCTTTTAACCACTGTATCCTCAGCACCTAGATTATCCCCTAGCATGTGCTGAGTAAATATTTAGTGACTAAATGAGTACTCCTAAATAGTAAGTTATTTATTTCTAGAATGATACTGTCAGAAAAAAAGCCTTTTACTAACACTGTCATTTCCAACTAGACCACATGTGAGGCCAGAAACTGCCTTGTTCATCTCTGTCTACCTTTTCTTCCTATCCTGAAGCATAACCAGAAAAGGATAATGCGGAATTCTTTTTCAAACCAACCACCATAGTTACAAGCCACAAAAATGGCCTCCAGTGTCATACCTGCCTGACATGAAACCTTTTTTTGGTTCTTTTGTATAACTAGCTATATCCTGAGATTGCATCTGTTCCAGGAAGAAAAAACTGTTGGGCAGACTGTCCTATATCCTGTTTTAAAACAGTGTAACCCAGGGCGGTAGCATTTCACTTTGAAGAATGAGGAAATGAAGGTCTGTAATTGTGAAATGACTTGTATGAGGCAGTAGAAGAGCAAAGATGGACTGTAGACCACAGTTTTGTGGCTTTTAGTAGTTAGCTTTTCCGAGGGAATGAAAGCATAAGGAGAAGTTTTGTTCAAGCTAACTTAAAAATTAATACTGTCATCTCTCAAGCCAGACTGCCTAGATGTGAATTATTTTCTCTACTACTTACTGTGTGACCTTGGGAGATGCCTCTCTTTCCAGACCTATAAAATGGGTACATTAATAACTTCTACCTCACAGGGGTTATTATAAGCATTAAGTGATCACGTATGTGAAATATTTAGGATGCCTGGCATAAGCAGGCCTTCTAACTGTTGCCTGCTCTTTTTATTATTATATTTGATTCTTTACTTACTTTCATTATTTCTAATCTTCTCAATTGCTCATTTCCTCTAACCCTTTCGATTTTGAATTAGCAGCAGGACCCCCTGTCACAAAAAACCTAACTCTAAGATGAGTTGAGTTATTTGCTCAACAGCCACATAGCTGTAAGGTATTAGTTATCTGAGACTCAAACCCAGATGAATCATGTTTTAAGTTCTTTTTATCATTACAGAACGTGTACTAAAAGTGGACTAAGTGCCTGCTAACCACTATGGTTTTCATGCATCTTTTTCCCCGCGCCATCTTTACTCACGTTTCTAATTTATAGCCATTGTTTTTCTGTCTGTACCATAGATTTGTTTACCACAGTCAATGGTTTTCCTCCTGGTTCTTTAGATTTGTGATAGATAGGATACACTTTTCTTGAAAGACCGAAGCATATCCTTACATACTTCTATTACTGCCCATTTTTATTTTTTCCTCTTAGCCTGATTAATAAATCAGGTACAGTGGATTGGTTTCTAAAGACATGATCTAGATATCCATTATGAATCAGATGAGTAATTTAATCATTCAGCCAGAAGGGCATTTAAGGGTAAATAGACAACATACAGAACTTAGGGCCATTTCAGCTGGTATTAAAAATGAAACTTAAGTTAGTCAGAAATAGAGAAACTATCAAATACTTATATTAAGTCCCTGCAAAAACTTTACAACTCAATAAAGTACTTTTTGATGTATTAGTCATTGTTTAATGTGGGCATAAAACTTCTCTTGAGCTGGGTACGGTGGCACATGCCTGTAATCCCAGCTATTTGGGAGGCGGAGGCTAGGAATCACTTGAGTCCGTGAGTTCGAGACTACCCTGGACAACATAGAGAGACCTAGTTTCAAAACAAAACAAAAAACTTCTATTGAGATATTTCAAAAGGACTCTAGACATTTGAGACCAAAAAAAAGTTCACTGAAACTTACTATTTTAGAGAACTATTTTTCTTAGCCTGTGATATTTCTTGTTAACAACAGGTCTTCTAACAGTTTATCAGAAAGCATGCATTTCTCTTTGCTATATTTCTTTTACTTGATAATCTGATATAATAGAGCAATTACTTATTTAGAAATATGTTCACTCAATATCAGTAATTTAGTTGTCAGGAAAACATTACTTTTTATTGAGGTATAATCAATACAGCTTCTTTAGTTTCAGATGTATTTTCTGTTTTTCTGTTCCCTTATGGCTTAACCAATCTGCAGTGGTATCGTCCTCTTTTTGTCTTCTCCATTTTTTTTTTTTTTGTTTTTTCTGGCTATTCAGTCAGGATTTTAGATCCTGTTTTCACCTGATTTTTGTGTCATTGTGCTAAAACGGGCCTTCAACTGTATTTCACTCAGGTGGCTCAGTTTAAGAATTTGCATTCCTTTTTATTTGAGTAATATGGAAAAGGACATGCTTTTGTCAAATAAGTTTACACTGGACTTTCCATGTTAACAAAGCCAACTACTTTTATTTATTTATCAGATCTCATTAATCACTTGCTATGCACCTCGTGCTGTGGTTTCTATCCTTGAGGACATAGTGGAGGATACAGCAAACCAGACTGCAGAATAACAACTCCCTACAGGACGGTGTACCCAGAGGAGAAAAACTTTTGACAGGTCTTTGGGTTGGTGATGATGTGAAACCTTTTTGCAGGAAGTTTTCTCCAAGCTGAGTCTTGGAAACAAGTAGGTAGAGGAGGAGAAGAGGACATGATAAGGGAAGAGAAGCAGCTTGTGAACATATTCAGGCACACGCAAGTGACTCAAGGAGGGCAAAAAAAGATGTGTGTGAGGGTGCAGGTTGTGGTGAGGTTTGAGCTAGAAAACAGTCATGCTCAGAAATCTGTTCTGAAAGCAGTGAAGACATGCAAGCCAGGAAATGACCTGGTGTGGTGTTGGTCTGTGTTCTAAGAGTACGTGATTCTCTCACAAAGATAATTAGAGGCCACTGTCTGTTCCTGAACTTTTTCCAGCACACATTATGGGTAAAAAGGTGCACATGCTAAGATAATGTAATAATTGGCACTGTACATGAATTAGTTTCGTATCCTTGCTTATTAAGCAAACATTTGAAACATCTTGGAATAACACACAGGTTTAGATGACTAAACTTAGAGACTTGACAAATAAAGCTGGCAATTAGTGCCGGACCTCTGAGTGAGCTTTGTGTTAGGTGGAACAAATCAGGTGCCGTCTGTGTGCCAGGCACTGTGCTCAGGACAGAAGGGCGGATGGTAAATAGCTTGGGTGTTTGTAGTTTGGTAGAAGGACAAGCTTGTTTTTTTTTTTTGTTTGTTTGTTTGTTTTGAGACTATGTCTTGCTATCTTTGCCTGTGGAACTGCAGGCTCACATTGCCCGGGGTACCACAGACTCAAGCAATTCCCAGTCCTAGCTTGCCAGGTAGCAGGGATTACAGGCATGTGCCACCATGCCCAGCTATTTTTTTGGGACTAGGTCTCACTATGTGCCCCAGGCAGGACTCGAACCGTGATCCCTAGCCTTAGCTGCTTCATAGGCTGAAGCTTACAGGTACAAGCCACCGTGCCCAGCAAGGACAGGCTTGTATGCAAAAGCTTTAGAATTCTGATGGTTTGAACTTCTTAACATTTTCACTTCCTGTCCTTACCCCAAAGCTCCAAAGTTAGGAAGAGAAAACTGAGGATTAAAAAAAATATATGTTTTTCCAGCTTTATCAAGATATAATTCACATATAATATTGTAAACATTTAGGGTATACTGTGATGATTTGATGTATGTATATGCTGCGAAATGTTTGCCTCAGTAAAGCTAGTTGACATACCTCCCCTCACGTAATTACTGTCATGTTACGGTGGCAATGTAAATGTCCAGTTGGAGAACTCTTTAGCGTAGTCATGGACATGAAGTCATGAATGGAGTTATATTTCAGTATTTGATCCACCTAACTCCAATTTTCTTTTACCTCTTCCCTCTGCAGTATACTGCTTCTCCTGACAAGGCCATGCATATGTATTTTTGAGGTCATTTTTGTCCCTTTTAATTCTTTTCAGAACTACCCAGAATAGTATTGTTGAGCCTGGAAGGATGCAGTCATTAGTGGTTCAAGTGCAGGCACTAAAGGCATATTGCCTGGATTCAAATCTACCTTTCTAAACCTGTCAGCCTCTCTCTAGAGATGTGAATACACGTATGAGATAGCTGTTTAAGTCCCAAAGCACTTAAACAGTGAAAGCACAGAGAAATAATCTAGTAAATGTTTGTTATTATATTTATACTTGGGATTGCAACTCATCTATTTCCTAAATATTCAGGAACGTTTATTAAAATGCATTTAAACCAACTGACCTTATTCAAATTAATCTTGGTGAAGAGCTTTTGCCTATCATGAATATTTGAAATCTAATCACTTATTCAGGGTTCAGTAAGTGATTTCGCTGTCACAAACAAAAATCTAAGAAAATATGCCTGCAGAAGTAGTCTAGAGACACATAAGAACTTTAATAAAAAAGTTGAAGATGTAAAAATGTAAAATGTAAGCCAGACATGGTGGCACGCACCTGTAATCCCAGTTACTTGGGAGGCTGAGGCTGGGGATTACTTGAGTCTGCGGGTTTGAGACAACCCTGGACAACCTGGTCTCTTATAACCATAATCCTGTTATGATACCTCAACAAAAGAAATACCATCAAATATAGTCAGCAAAGTATTTCTGACAAGAGAGAATTTTGTTTTCAAACTTATTTTCTTTTATTGAAGTAACAGTGGTTTCCAGTACTGTATGTCATTTACATGGCTAGGATCACACCCTCAGGTGCATATCACCACACCCACCACCAAGGCACTGAAGACCGCCCACCCTTGTTCATGCTCCCCCCCCCCATGCTTTGCTTTTCCCCCCCTCTCCCCTCAGCTCTACATTTAGGGTTCTAGGACTGGTTATTGCTTTTTTTTTTTTAATCTGACTCTTTGCTTTGTTTCTCTGTATTTCATATATAAGTGACACCATCTGGTATTTGTCTTTCTCCTTCTGACTTCATTTGGTTAGTGTAATCTTCTCCAAACCTTTGTAAGCTAACTGTAGACTTGATTGATCATTTTTTGGAAGAAGCAATGAAAATTGGTAACTTTTTGTTGTTATTTTTGACATTGCCAACTATTTCTAGAGCCCAACCCAGGATGAATGCTAGTAATATGAGGACTCCTTGAATTGTTTGGGTAAAATTAGATACAGATTATTTTCACTCTTACCAGGTGAATGAACTGCACCCAAAGAAATGATTTGTCAGTACTTATATAAACTGCAAACAACTTGTGTGGCATTTGAATGAAACCCACTCTCTTGGTATATGTATAATTTTCTCTCTATATGTGTGTGTATTTAGTTCAAGAAAATTACTGTTTGTTTCTTTTGAAATGTTTATTACCCACATTATTTTTATTACAAGAACATTTTTTCTCTTTGATCACCTAATTTCTTCTCTTTCTTGTTGTCTTAGAATTTTAAAGCTCTTTCACCTTCTCTGTCCTAGTCTAATTGTTTGCTGGTAGAATCGCTTTAAGGCAATATAGGACAAATGTTGGTCTCCAGCAGAGGGTCAGTTGCAACTGTGAAAACAACTCAGGCAAATGGTCATTGGTGGTGGAACTTTTCATTATAAAAAGTTCTTTTCAAATTCCAGCATCTTGGTTGCTTGGTCACTGAAGAGTCTGCACTGCCATTCACCAGCACCCTGGTGTCTGAGCAGACAGGTTAGGAATGCACTGCTCATTCTGAATGAGAAGAAAGGATACAGATTGCATCACCCAAGTCAAACATTCTTCATCTGATACATCGTTGATGCACCATTGGTTTTTCAGAGTATATCCTCACAATCAAATCATTTACATTTTAAGCCATCCCATCTTTGACGTCAGCCATGTTTCTGTTCATATACATTTACAGGCTGACTTCTAGAGGGCGCTGATGGAAACATTGCTTTTCTGGTCTTTCTGTAAGGGAGTAAAATGGTTTTGATTTGTAGAGTCTGGTTCTGTTGACAAAATACTCTATTGTGCCTACCATCTTTATACCCTTTCTTTAATTTTTAAGGCCTTGGACCTTATAATTTCCCTAAAGTTTTGTATATTGTCCACTCAGCAATCAGCAGAAATGATAATGCTGATGAAATATGTGTTTAATATTGGTTCATTTATATATATGGACTGTTTATTCCCCTGGGCTTTCCAACTGAGGGAGCCCTGCACGAACTCCTACTTGGTGAAATATCTGAGTGGGCAGACTTGTTTGCCACATTGCCCCCATTGTCTCTTTGTTTATTCAGCTGAAAAGCTGTGCTTGTCTCTTACACAGCCAGGCATGAATATCAAGGTCTCAAAAGCCCTTAAAATAGCAGAGAACTGTTTGGGAAAGGATGAATGTTATCTGATACTGATATAACTCATATGAAAGGTACTCTTTTAGGGATGAGTGTTATGACTTTAGGTGGTTATAAAGCACAACCCTGGTAAAAATTTTATGGGTCTGTTTTATTAGGGTCTTTGATTTAAGTAGTTTCCCTACCTTCTGGGCAAGAGACATTGATAATTCATTGGCACATGTGGTTTGTTTTTGCTGCAATAGAAAACTAGGTTTTTAGGACATGAGCATACTGTTTAGGCCAGGTAATTATAAATTTCCTATGGTCATAATAACATGCATTTGGTTCCTGGCATTTACTTTTTTCCTGACCATCTTTATCTCTCAACTGGATTATTTTAGCAGAAAATTAGAAATCTCTTTGCCTTTATTGTTTACCAGTCCAGTCTTTACCCTGTAGCCAGAATAATGTTTCTAAAATGTAGATTTGATCATGTCATTGTTTTTTGTGTAAAATTCTCTCCTGGCTACCCCATTGCTCTTAGGAAAGTTCTTCCCGTCACCTGCCTGCCTTGGGTTCTATTTTGGAGCCACAGTGAACTTACTTCAGCCTTCTATCTACAGTGTTTTCTTACCACCAGGTCATTACATGGTCTACCCCTTTACTTTTAGGACATTAATCCCCATTACTTTTAGCTTGGCTAAACTTCCCCATTTTCTGTGTGCCAGTTTAGATTTTTTTCCCTCTGGAAAGTTCTTAATTAGGTACATAAACACATACCATGCTTTCCTGCAATATTGTGTGTGTATTTCCAATGTAGTACTTATTATTTCCTTTTCTCTCTTCTCTAAGATTGAAGGCTATATGGAGGCAGGGCCTCCATCCTTCCTCCACATTGTGCGTCTCTAGCATCTGGGAATTATCTTCTACATTTCTGATACAATATTTATTTGTTGGCTGTTTGAATTAATAATCTTGTGCTTTGCCAGTCGTCCTTTTTTCTAGCAACCTCAGAGAAGAATTAGGATTCTCTGTTTTCAGGTTCTTGGTATTTTTCTTCATATCTTCTAGAACTATTTTTTATTAATTCAGTTATTTAGTAGAACTTTACTTTGAACATTTCAAACCCCTAAACCTTATGTAGGGATATGTATAAGGAACATGCAAAAGGAAAACTCTACATACACTTACCATATACTTCCTTTTGTGCTTCCCCAAAAGGAAGTATCTTCCTTGACCTCCTCCCTCATATTTCCCTCCTGTACATTAGTTTTCCTTCCTTCATTTAACTACTCTCTAACATATAGGATATTTAGCTTGTTTACTTGTTGTGTGTCTGCCCTCACTAAGATATAAGGCATGTCTTTTGATGTATTTCATTTACTGTTGCATTCCCACAATCTAATACAGTGTCTGACACATAAGTCAATATGTATTTGTGGAATGAATGCATGAATGCATGTCCTTAAAACTGACCATAAAAATGAGACTTATAGCAAGGGGAGGGAAGCGGGGAGCAGGGGACCAAGACAGGAGAGGAAGACACACAAGGGAATATGGAAATGGGTAACAGATAATATGGTGGTGGGAGAGTGAAGGGGGACTACAGCAATGTAAGAAAAAATATTAAAATTAAAAAGAAACCCCCATCTAGTTGTATATCTTTTTTCCTTTTCCCTTTCTTGTATCAAAGCTCTAGTTGTTTCCTCCTCCTTTTTAAAAAATTATTTTTATTTATTAAAATTAAATTATTTTAATTTCTTACATAGGTAAATGGTTGCTGGGATGCCTTCCCTCCCCCACACCCACACCTCATGTGTTCACTCACTCTCCTCTCTGTTGTTGTTTGTTGATTTATGTTGAGTTCTTTGATCTCTTCCTTTTCTGTGGCTGTGTCCATTTGTTGGGTAAGGGACTGTGTTCCTGGGAAATGGCATATCGTGCATCCTTCTCCTTCTTTATATTTGTTCTTTCTTGTTTATGCATTTTTGGTTTTTTTGCTTCAGGTAACCATCACTAAACTTAAATCTGACCTTTACATCTCTTAATGTGGAATATGAATCATGAAGAGTTGTGTCTGCATATGATGGGGAGGGGTGAGGATGCTTTCAGAGACAAGTCATATGTAAAACCTGCTTTTCTAGAACCTAGATAGGCCAAATAGGCAAATAAGTACATAGTTGAGTATGATCAAGGTTGAGTATGATATGTTTACTAGTGAGAAATGTTTATCAATGGGGAGAAACATATGAAATAATTATGAAATACATCAAACTTTCAGAAAAGTAAAGAATGTAATGCAGGCGGGGCATGGTGGTGCATGCCTGTAAGCGACTGGAACCAGGGATTGCGGTTCGAGTTCCGCCCAGGGCAACACAGTGAGACCTAATTTCAAAAAATAGCTGGGTGTGGTGGCGTGTGCCTGTAATCCCTGCTACCTGGAAGCTGGGGATTGCTTGAGTCTGTTGTACCCCGGGCAATGTGAGCCTGCGGTTCCATGGGCAAAAATAGTGAGACCTAGTCTAAAAAAAAAAGTAATATACTGGACATTCAACTATACCTACTTCTCAACTTTGTGATATCTGAATTCTCTTCTGCATTAGCTTTGGAAGTACACACACCACACATCCAGACATTTTGAAATAAAATGTTAGACACAATTAAAGCCTCTAAATGTTTCTCCTTTATCCCATTTTTCCTCCCCTATGTACTTAAAAATGTTTATATCTGCTTGGGATTTCGGAATCTCAGATCTGTTCCTGAATCATGACTATTCCTCCCCACCCTCCCACAGAATCAGATTCAAAGAATCAGCAATGATGGGTTCATATAAATGGCAATGATCTCTCCCCACTCCCCCTTCTTCATCCCCTTGGTTTCCATAATTACTCCTATACTGTAAATGGTTCAATATTTGCTTTGTCTTTCTGGCTTTTCTTTGAATAATTCCCCTTGAGTGCCTTCCATTTTGCTGTAAATGGTAGCATTTCTTCTTACCTTAAAGCTGAATAGTATTACATTGTATGGATGTACCACATCTTCTTGATAAAATCCTCTGTCCCGGACACTTTGTCCTGCTTATGTAATTCAAGTTTTCTCCTTTTAAAGAGTTTGACATCCCAATTGCATTATTAAATTATTGAGCCACCAAAGAAAGCCTATATGTGTATGTGTGTAAATATATATATATGTGTGTGTGACACACACACACAAATACAGTGATATGGTATTGTTTTAATGTTGTAAACTTTACATAGTGACAGCTTACTAGAGTTTTTGCATTCCACATTTTTTTGAGATGTATCTTTGTTGATCTTTTTAAGGATTCCCCTCTATTTCATTTCCCAAGGGAGTTATATCATTTTTATAATCCCATCCATAGTTTGGTGATGGCAAAAAAGTAGTGAAAGGGATGTGTGAACTCAGGAGTGAAGTAAGGAGGAGCAGGCACATTCTGCTAGTGAGGGGGTAAAAATACACTTAGTCAGCATCTGCTTCTATCAGATATTTTAGCTACTGTTGCCTGCTTCCTTATGGCTACTGAATTAGTAGTGGAGGAGGAAGGTAAATTATTTCTTTATTGGCCATTGACCCCTGAAAATTTATATAATTTTTATAATTTCTGAAAGTTTTAACTTCCAGTAATGCCTAGCAATGATTAGAGGAAGTTCATGCTTTGTATTGTTGCAAGCCTGAGCAAAGTCTTTCAGATTTTTTAGTGTTCCCAAATTCTCATAAAAAATGAAGTCTCCCAGTCCCTGTTTTAGTATTGTGACTTCTGAGCAGTTTGGTGAGAGAAAAAGAAAGTATGAATTTGAGTTCCACTAATGGTATATACTGGAACAGGAGTGAGCAGTAGAGTGAGTAAAGAGGTTTCTTCTCTCATGCCCTTATTTTTTTGAATTTGAAGTGTTATCCAATTGCCTAGTCATGATGATAAAGCACAGAACTTCACAGCTTGCAGTGTAGAACAATGTTTATACTGTATACGTGTTTGATAATAGTGACGTGTGGCAAGAGAGTGGGAAGAATTTGTCAGCATGTTTTGAGGAATCAGAGAGCTAGATAGGGAACACAGTGTAAGACAGAACTCACTTCCAGCTTGAAAAGAGAAAAATACATTTTTGAAGTGTCTTTTGGAATACCTCAAGGCTCAGCTGTTTTACTTGGCTCTTAACTCCAAGGCTATTAAACTTTTAGCACTGCAGACAGCTACAGACAGGTATATTTTCTACCTTGTGTTTATTCAGAAAACCGGCAGACTTAATTTCACTGAATAATATACAAACAGGTTATCTACATATTTACAGGAGTAATTTTTATCAGCGAGTGACACTGCCCGAATTCAGATTTTTCCTGTTAGACTGCTATAATATTTATCAGTAAATCTTTCACCTCCATTATTCTCCCTTCTCCCTTTCACACTGCTACTAAGGATGGTGTAATCCAAACTGCACTCTTGATGTCCAGCTGACTTGAAGAAATCATTTCTCTGTGTTGCTGTTTGCTTATTTCATCCTCTGTGTCACCATGTATCTCCTCCCTTATAGGTTCCTTGAAAGTTTTATGTGGTAGTGTGTGTAAAGTCCATGAGACAGTGCCTGACACGTAATTGATAGATATATTTGAAAATAGACCATCAACTAATAAATAGAGGTAGTTGCTGTAGTCATTGTTTCTAGTTTTGTTTTCGTTTTTACTTCTGAGGTCCAACTCTGCTTACATCTTTGCTCCAGAATTGATGGCAAACTTTTTGTGTTTATCAGAAGCACTTTTGAAGCTTGTAAAAAAATGTATATTCTTAAGTATTCTCTCACCCGATATATCCATTCAGTAGGTCAAGAATAGGATCTAGGAGGCAGTGCTTCGCTGTGCTCCCAGGTGATTCTGAAGCAGGTGGTTCTGGAACTTTATTGGAGGATCAATACTTGTAGGATGAGATGTAAGCTCCTGAGACTGAAACTGAGAGCTCTGCAGTGTACATTTTCTCCTTGTCTGTTTCCCTTCTTCTCTTCAGTTTTTGTGGCAATCATGGTAAATGAATTTCCTTTCTACTAACTCAGGTCTGTTGGCCTCAAAGACCGATCTCTTTCTAGCGTGCCCTGAAGCCAGATTTCCCATATATTTTCCTAGACGGCGTTGCATAATTTTGCCATCAAATACGTATTTACCCTAGTAATCCACAAGTCATGCACTTAATATTATGTGTGGTTGCTTACATCTGAAGAAATGTGAGCCATATACCTCAGAACCGTAGGCAGTGTCGTGTATCATTACCTCAAAAAAAAAAAAAAAAAAAAAGACAAAATTTGGGGTGACTGTTAACCTAACATATGTGGAGCCAACAATCTCTCTCTTTTAAAAATTAGTAAATAGTTCTTAGGTTACGTCACTGTGTGCCTAAGGACAGTGTTTCAATTTTTATTATTATTTTTAAAAATTTATTTATTGTATTATTTTACATCGTTAACTACCCCGGGGTTCTCCCACCACCTTATCACCCATGAACCATCATCTTAATCTTTGTGCCCCTCCTACCCCCTTTGTGCTTCCACCCCCCTCATATTCTGTGCTTCAATTTTGCTAAAAATTAGTTTAAAATTTTTCGTGTGTTTGTTTGTTTTCCCTTTGCCCCTCATATAAGTGAGACCACCCAGTATTTCTTTTTCTTTCTGGCTTATTTCTGTTAGCATGATTCATCTGGCTTCATCCATATTGCTGAAAAAGACAAATTCATGTCATTTGCAGCAATCTGGATGAAGCTAGAAGGAATCATGCTAGCAGAAATGAGGACAGTGTTTTTAAATTGACCTTTTCTCTTGGTCTCTTTGCACTTCTTTTCTCTGAACTAATTTTCCAGGTATTAGAATGTGTAAATAAATCTAGCCTGTAAGTGGTTTAACTGTCCTCAGTAAACAGAGACATGAAGGCATACCCAGTTCCAACCTCAGAAACAATTGGCAGTATGTACTTGAAATTCTCTTCCTTTTCTTATTTTCTGTTCCGTTGCTACAAAATTAAGGTATTAATGAATATTAATGTAATTAAGTGTCTTCAGGAATATCTGATGATCCCTTCCTATTCTCCAGTCTTGCAGTCTGTAGCATTTAAAGATGCTTTTCTAAAAATATTGCTTATAATAAAAATGTGAGATGAGAAAGAAAAGGCCTTCTGCTGGGTGTTTTCTTTGCCTTGCTTCCTCTCATTCTCAGAATATCCTTCTAAATTCAATATCATCCCAATTTTCTGAGAAATCTTTACTCAAAGGACATGAAATTTCAGATCTTAGAGCTTATAAATAGTGGTTTACTTGAGCCAGGTCACTGGATCTCATAGACTGATCTTTCTGCTGTGTCCTGGAACTTTCCCTGCTCCTCTCCCTCCTCCCTCCCCTCCCTTCCCCTTTCCTCCCTTTCTCTTCTTTTTCTTTTTATTATTATTATTTTTTAAAGGAAGAAAGTACACTGATGAAGTGTGATGAGGAAGGGCATTGGAGTAAGATAAATCTGGATTTGAATGCTATCTCAGTCATTTAACTGCAACTCTGTAGTCTTAGGAAGTACTTAGTTTCTTTTAGTTCTAGTTTATTTATAGGTAACCCTTGCAAGGCCATTATAAAGCTAGATGTTCATGCAAGTAAAATGTGTGACAAAGACTGAGCTATTGTAGGTAATAATAGTAAATGATAATTACTTTCATAGTAATTAATTACAAAGTTACTGAGGGATTTATGTAATCATTTGTGTGGAAATGATTTACTCTATTTTACCAACAAACTGTAGTGGTTAAGGAAACCTAGAATTATATCTGTTAGTCAAGTAAGAGATAACCTTTAATAGAAGATCTCATTTCATGTAATTTAAAAATAGAAATTTTAATCAAGAGAGTCAAAGGAAAAGCTGAGCGATGATAAGAGAGTTCTTCAAAATGTCTATGTATGTATATTAAAAAAGCCAGTAAGTTTTACTAATACTAATTAGAAGAGATAATGAATAGCATGACCACATTTTTTACCACCATTGCCACCATTACCATTGTTGATAAAAAGTTGAGGAATAACCTCAACAAGATATGTATAAACTCATGTACATATTATCCAATGATGAAATTTCATGGAGGGATATGAAAGAAGGCTGAATAAATGGCAAAGCATACCAGTTCTCATAGATGGGGAAATTTGATATTAAAGCTTCCTTCCCGTTCTTGATAGGTTAACTTTTACAGTAAATAGGATTACTAGGAAGATTACAGTAAGATATTTTTTGGGGAACCAGAAGTCAGATAGAAGCATAATGATAAACAATTTTAAAATGTATGGAAGAGTTGTACATTAGTGTTCTGAAACTGCAGTTACTAAAAGGTTTTTTAACAGTAGGTGATAGAAGAATAAAGCAGTTTAATAAACCGGAAACATTCTGATGTGTAAAAAATTCATACAGTATATAAAAAGAACTGCAGGTTATTTGACAGTTTGCTGATTGGTTATTACCAACATTGTAGTCATTACGAATAAAGTTGCTGTAGACAATCACTTGGGGTTGTGAACATAAGTTTTCATTTGATACTTGGGTATCTTGGGTAGATGCCTAGGAGTGGAATTGCTGGGTCACATGGTAGGTGTATATTTAACTTTATAAGAAATTGCCAGATTGTTTTTCCAAAAAAAAAAAAAAAAGTAGTCATTCTGTTAGTTAATGTAAGTAGTAAGTCACTATGGTTTTACTTTATTTTTAGGTGTCTTTTTTATTGTATAAGTTTTGTTTACATTTCTTTTTTTCCCTTTTGAGTGTTCCTACACTCCCCCCCCCCCATCACTCCATCTTTTCTTTTACTTCCAGTTATTAGTCAGTTTTTAGTCTGTTGGAGTCTTCCTCTTCTTTCCTGGAACAATGTCCTTTGCCCAGTGTGGGCGTGGTTTCCTGGGTCACAGGCCCCAGTTTAGTTTTCCAACTGTATCTTTGCTGAGAGCTGCTCGTTCATGCATGTTTGTGTCCTTTTAGGACCTCCTCCTCCTTACTGGTCGTCAGCTCTGACCCAGTTTCTGTCACATTTTGCTTCTTCTTTGCTTTGTGATTCTGGTCCTGGCATTAGGAGTCTTTCTTCTAGCTGATGTTCCTATAGAAAGTTTCTTGGTTAGGATGGACACCAGTGGATGGTTGGTCCAGTTTGTTGTGAGACTATTGCCCATCTCTGTGGTCTTCCTCTTGGCTTGAAATGGGAGGGTGCCAAGCTCATACTGAAGGCATCTCTGAACCAGAAATTCCATTCCCATCTGTGGAGACCTCGGTGGTTGTATTTCTTAGGTAGTTCATCTCTCTAGTTAGTCTTACAGCCCTGTGTCTGTCATGGATCTGAAATGTTCATTGTTGGGCTCTACTTCTTTTCACCTCACCTCCATCTTCATGTGTATCTGCCACTGAATTAATGATTTAGTTGTTTCTGGTGAGGATTGACTGAAGTTGGAGAAGACCAGAGGGAGTGACCCCTCCTGCCTGCTACCCTCCACCAAACCTACCACCACCCAACCCCGCCACCCCTTTGAGATAATTTTTGTACAAGGTGTGAAGTCAGTTAAATTTTTTGCATCTAGATGTTTGACTATTTCAATGCCAGCTAGTGAAAAAAACCTATCTTTATAGAAAGTGTCCACTGTGATGTCTGATACACATGTTGTACATGCTTAATAATTGATAATACTGTTTTTGTTATTATTCTTAGTAAAAGCTAGTTGTTATAACCTTTCCCAGAACTTATCGTCTGACCTCACTAATTAGATGAGTTGTATCTGAGGTGTGGAAAACTGGCAATGAGCCAGGGAGGAGACTGACAATGTGGCTCTGATGTGTAGGCCAGAAAGTTTTCTACAAAGCTGTGTCATGTTGCCTCCTTTTAATGTATATCTGCCATAAAGTAGAAGGAATATTTGCAAGAGAGTTGTGGTTAGGAATTTTAATGGATTTATTTTTATTTTAAAAGGCAAAGCTTAAATCTTTACTTTAAAAGTATAACTTTTTTCATTTTTTATGGTCTGGTTTAACTAAAGAAATTCATTAGCTTTAATATTAAGATTCCTAGCTTTGCAAAGATTTGTGACTCTACCCTGGCATAAAATAAATGGGAAATGTAATATGAGTATCAGTGTTATGCTAGAGTAAGACTTTATAAAAATAAAAATTCTGTGGTGATAATTTCTTTAGCTGAGAATGAGGCCTTTCTGAGATTCCTTTACTCTAAACTTATAAAGATGAAACATGGGCCTATTAAAAAGTTCATTTTGAAATAACTATATCACACACATAGATCAGGCCGATGGTTGAGATAATTTATTCGTTGTGCTTTATTAAAGTCTTTTAATGTGTAGGCTGAGGTTTGAATTAACTTTTCCTATCCTTGATTCTGACAGTTATTTTTCCTTTTTTTTTCAACTTATGGTTATATTTACAGTATCTATACTTAAATGCCATATTTATTTTGTAATCACTTTAGTTCAATAAAACTGATGCTATCAATTAACCTTTTGTTGTTGTTGTTCTAAGAGTTTTGTACCATTAATTGACTGAGGACACAATTTTTTAATTTTCTTACTGAAATGT
Source organism: Uropsilus gracilis (assembly GCA_004024945.1). NCBI lineage: Eukaryota > Metazoa > Chordata > Mammalia > Eulipotyphla > Talpidae > Uropsilus > Uropsilus gracilis. The sequence continues at coordinate 42,107 of PVHY01011815.1, forward strand.
TTCATTTGCTGCCTTTATAGTTTTTTTTTTTTCCCCAATCTGCCAAAAGCTAACCCACTATTATACCAAACTTCTTGAGTCTCTGGACACCATATTAATTAAGGCACTTAGTATTTCAAAGAGAATGCAGAGACAAGACATATGAATTAGCACAGACTGTCACAATTAATGTTTTTCTAAAAATCCCCACCATTAGTGTGAAGTAGATGAAAATACCAGAAATCAAGTAAAATTCTCCAGAAGATATAATAGACTTTCACTGAGTAAGGACATGAGCTGGTTGAAAGTTGGATGTAGAGGGAAGCCAAACAGAAGTTCAGTGTTTGAGTCAAATGTATCAATTGCTTTAGATACTTTACATCAAAATTTCCTATAAATTGAAGTTCTCAAAGAAAAACAAAAATCTGTTATCTTTTATTTAGGCTTGTATTTCTATTTTCAAACAATTTGGCATCAGACTTTAGTCTCTTGTTCTTCAGGGTTCAGGTCACTGTATTTCATTCCTTTTCAGAAGCAAAGGTAACAAAGGTAACATTGGTAAAGATTGCGGTCTCTGTTAACATTTACATTACTCTCTTTTTTTCTGTCTTGTTTTCCTAAGAATCTTAAGAACTTGAAAGGAAACCTGCTACTCAGTTGACTGAGAGTTTATTCCATATTTACTCTTAGGCAACTGAATGACCTTTTTGGCATTTTGTTCAGACTTGTCTGTAATTAGCTTTTGTGTCCTCTTCCTATTGTTTCTTTCCCATTTGCAGCCACACTAGTGACTTGCTCTTAGTCATGTCACAGAATCCTTTGTGCCGCTCCGGTATCTAAGAGTCTACCTCATTAAAAAATCAGCACTTTCGACTCTTGTCTTTGGTTATTGGTCCTTCTCACTACTCCTGTCGCTTGAAATTTCCTCTCTTCTGTCAGCCTTCTTGTAAACTGCACTGTTTCTGCAGTAGCACCTATCTGGTTCTGTATGGAATGTCAGGTAATATGAAGGCTCTGAGGTTTTCCTCTACTTACAAGCTAACAAGTTATCTGTCCTGATAGAATTTAATGGATGTTTATGGTTTTTATACCTATTACTATTGCTAATTTATTCCTTTAACCTGGGCCATTTCATTTGAGGTTGATCACTGGCATAAGGTCTTTGATTCTAAACTCCACAACAGAAAAAGATGCAGCAGGTCTGGTCCTTGGTATGTTTCTTTACAGCATCTTTTCTTTGGCTGTTTTGGGGAAGAATGTTAATATGACCCAGTACTTCTGTCTTAACACATCAACTCCCTTTCTGGCACTTGGGTGGTTTCTCTTGTCACTCACCCCACCATTGTTAGAATGATTAGTACCAAGCTGCTCTTTTCCATTCTCTCTGGAGTCACATTGGAAAACCTTCTGTTTTCATTATTATGTTTATAGGCAATCATATTTATGGTATAGGGAACCAGGCATTCATAGGATACCTTCTTATTCTCTGCCTGTTTGATCAATAACTTGAGTTTCTAAATGTTAGAACACTAATCCGATTTCCCAGATATTGTCTAAAATTGCCATGGTAATAGACCCAATCCTAGGCTTTCAGATCTTGTCAACAGGATGATAAAACAAAGCTGATTTCTGTATTGTGTTCATTTTTTTTATCCAATAAAATTATTTTTAATTGTATTATTTTAAATACAATTAAATACAAATAAAATTATTTCTATTGTATTATTTCAGTACTCCAGATCACTTCTAGCTTACCTATTGGGGTTTGAGTATTATAGATACTGTATTATGCTCTGTTTATCGATGAGAAAATGAAGGCACAAGAAGATTAATTAAAATAGCTAAGCTCATGAAGTTAGTAAGTAAGAGGGCTGGATTTAAACCCATAGCTGTGTGTTTCTACAGTCTGTGCTCATAATTGCTTCACTTTACTGAACCTTGACATTATTGTCATATGAGAGTTATAGGTAGCTGTTATTACAGCAGGGGCAATGGAAATAGTTTAAGGAGGAGTGAGTTTTAGTTGATTCTTGAAATATGAGCTAGATTTGAATATGTGGAGAAGAAAACCTATCCCAAAGAGCACAGAATGGCTCTGTAAAAATAATAAAAAACCCGATTAACTTGGTTGGTACTGAAGGTTTGTCTACTAGAATATTACTGAAAACAAATTTGTTTTTAATCTAAGTGATTTTAGACTAATTGGGTTCTTTTGAAATATACAACTAATGTATCTCATTCACTGGGAACTCTCAGCTGTCTGATGTAAGTGCCTTAGTATGGAAATAATAGAATGCAATTCCCAGTCCTTCTTAGGGAGTTTTTTAGTTTGCTCATTTTTCTTGAGCTGGTTCTGCCCACACCAGTATAATTTGGTTAGTTTAACTTGTGATGAAATTGGCCCAGCAGAAAGAAGTGGATGTATGTTGAAACACTGTCAGATTTTAGAAGAAAGTGTTATTTAAGGGCCAGGCATGGTGGTGTGTGCCTGTAAGCGACAGCTTATGGAGTCGCCGCTGGGTCTGGGGATCGCAGTTCGAGTCCTGCCCGGGGCAACACAGTGAGACTTAGATCCAAATAAATAGCTGGGCATGGTGACATGCACCTGTAATCCTAGCTACCTGGGAAGCTGAGGCTGGGTTTGGGGTTTGCTTGAGTCCATGGTACCCTGGGCAACGTGAGCCCTGCAGTTCCACGGACAAAAATAGCGAGACCTAGTCTCAAAAAAAGAAAAGAAAAGAAAAGAAAGGTGTTATTTAAGCATTTTGATCATCTTTGGTTGAGTGACGGTCTTATCATAAAGTCATCATGGAACAGGTATATAGCCCACACACACATGGCTTCACTGCTTACAAAACCATACACATCTCCAGAAGCTAGAAATATTGTGAAAACATGTAACTCTGTCCAAAAAAAATAGCATGCTTATACAACATAGTAAAAATAAATATCTTTATTGAGATGGGAAACTGATTCCTAAGCTTGGAGCTGAAGAAATCTGAACTCTCTTCTGGGTTTTGTAACTTATTCAGTGTCCAAACTTGAAATGTACATAAAATAACCACATACATACATTCTTCTTGAATATATTTACAAATTAGGAGACGTATGAAGGGTATAAACATGAAAGGTTAGGACTGAAGAGGTTTAGGAGATACAGAGTTGATGTAGAGTGAGCCAAGTGGAAATTTCTTTGTGGAACCCTTTGTTTGTGTAGATTAACTGTGATGACATGGAGAATTATGAAGGTACATTTTCTAGAATACAGAAGAAAAATTTTCTAACTTTTGAAGACTGACATTTTAGTTTTCAAGTAACTTTTAAAAAATCATCAACAATTGCAGTGCAGGTCATCTTGTCCAAGCTAAACTTTTATTTGTGTAATACCATTTATACAGTATCTTACCTATTTATAAGTATAATTTGTACTAGGTTTCTTTGGGCTTTTACAGCCTGGGCTTATAGAGGTTTTGGAATAGGACTAGTCCTGAAATATGTGAAATTTTGTTCTATCTGCAGTCAAGTTTTGCTACATCTTTTTGCTCATGTTTACAAAGCCCTGCATAAATATTTAAAAAAAATTTTTTTATTTATATATAAATTTCACAACATTGTAATCTCAAGGATTTACCCCCCCTTCCCCCCTTTCCCTCCTGCTCAGAGTCGTGCGCTTCAATTTGGTGCTTAGCTTGTTTTGACTTTTCCTCACGGCTTTTGTTTATTTTTTCACTATATCCCATATATTAGTGAAACCATTTGGTTTCTGTCTTTTTCTTTATGGCTTGTTTCTGCTAATATGATTTCTTCTAAATACATCCATGTTGTTATGAAATCATCGAATTTGTCATTTTTGTATATACACTACTTTTTTTTCATCCAGTCATCCATTTTGGGGCATTTAGGTTGTTTCCATGACCTTGCAATTATAAATTGTGCTGCAATAAACATCCAAGCACAGGTGTCCCTTTGTACCCACATTGAGGTCTCTTTTGGGTAGATTCCCAAAAGAGCAATTGCTGGGTCAAATGGTAGTTCCATTTTCATTAGCTTGAGGGTCCTCCACATAGCTTTCCATAGTGGTTGAACTAGTTTACATTCCCACCAGCAGTGTAGTAGTGTTTCTTTCTCTCCACATCCTTGCCAGCAATTCTTGTTGCTCGTTCTTTGGATGTGGGCCATTCTTACTGGTGTAAGGTGGTATCTCATTGTGGTTTTGATTTGCATTTCCCTTATTACTAGCGATGTTGAACAATTTTTCATGTGCCTGTTGGCCATTTGTATTTCCTCTTTGGAAAAGTGTCTTTTTAGTTCTTCTCCCATTTTTTGATTGGGTTTTTTGGTTTGCTTTTGTTTAGTTGTGTGAGTTCCTTGTGGATCTTCGTTATTAAACCCTTGTCACTCATGTGGAGGGCAAAGATTTTTTCCCATTCGGTTGGGCATCTTTTAGTTTTTTCTGTTGTCTCTTTTGCTGTACAGAAGCTTTTTAGTTTGATGTAGTCCCATCTGTTTATGTTTTCCTTCATTTTTTTGCCATCTGTAGATGTTTCCAGAAAGGGATTTC
>PVHY01011816.1:0-46649 GCA_004024945.1 Uropsilus gracilis
AAACAAACAAACAAACAACTACACAGTTAAGTCCAGTGTGCAGGTGTGTTTGAGAGACATTGTATTCAATGTTTTTAAGTCACTTGAGTTTGTTAAAATGCAAGTTCCAATTCAAAGATCTGGAGTCAGGCCCAAGGTTCTGAATTTCTAATGAGCTCCCTGATGGCTCTGCTGCTTCTTTGTGGAACTACAGTACATCTAAATGGAAATTATTTTAAAAAGGAGATTAAAGATGCAGAAGAGGTTCTAACCCAAGAAAAAGGATGGAATTCCAATCACCTGCTGGGGGATTGTTGCCAGTAGGAGGGACATTGAAATTAAACAGAAGGACATGATTGGATTTACATTTTTAGTGACTGGGAAGAAAAAGTTGTTATGGCCCCATGACTGTCACAGATTTCCTCCACACATTTTCTTTTTTGTACTCTGTCATCTCAGACTAATCTTCTTAGGGACATCACTCCTTTTTGTGAAGACTCAGGCTGGGGGTTGAGGGTCAGCAGTAGCTCTGGGAGATCATTTCATCCTAGAAGGCTCATATTGCAGTGTGGTCAAGAGGTTCACTCCTCTCATTAGGCTGGAGGGGAACCCCTCACAAAAAGTGATTCTGAGTGTCTGGGTGACATTAACAGTGAGCTCTGTTCTGCTTTGCAAAGTTAGGACTAGCCTGAGTCACTAGGGTGGACCTTAGGACATAGGGGTCCTCCTAGGGATCCACTTAGAGGTATCCAAGGACACATGAAATTGCCAGCTTGTGTTGGGAAGCCAAAGGGAGGCTGTGCAAGAGAGGTAGAAAGGCGAAAGTGCTTGGTTGTCAGTAGCAACACTCCAGATCCCAAGCACTATGCAGTTCAAGAATGTATGGCTGTGTACTGAGTGCAAATACCTGGCTATGTAATATGGGACTAGGAAGTAAAACATGGATGTGAGAAGGGTCCTGTAGACCCACCACTCTTTTACTTAATGAAAATCATTTTTCCTCTTTCTGGTGCTATTTGGGGACAATATTTAGAGTCAGAGTCCAGGCTACCCGAGTATTGACATTACCATTGAGCATCTGTTTAACACACATACCAGTCATTATATGTGACTGGTCTCAATTTTTCTTTACACTAACCTTATGTTTTGGGTACTATAGGTACTACTCCTATTTCCTTTTCACACCTGAGACTCGCATTTCTAATCTGAGACAGCGATAAGGAACTTGCCTCAATTCACATTCTTTTAAGTGGTAAAACGAGCTTAAAACTCAAGCATCTGGCAAAGGCTCATGTTTTTTACTTCTAATTTCTTATTTTCTCTGCATGTCGGCTAATGCAATGGGTGCTGCATGATGTTGTGTTCCACTTACTTATCACCCCTTGCTGCTTTGCAATTGCCACATGTACTGTGAGATAGGAGACTTGGAGAAACCAAAGTAAATGCTAATACTCCTGTTAATATATTACTGTGAAAAAGAACTATCTCTGACCAGAGAATATCATGCCTTCTCCCAGAGTCCATGAAACTTTGACAGACCAACTTAACCTAAAAGGAACAAAACATGGTCCTCATCACAGTTTCAATAGCTACTATTACCTTCATTTTAAGGGCAGGTAAACTCAAGTTCAGAGAGGTCACATATAGACAACAAGGGACAGATGTGGGATTTAAATTCTTGTCTGCCTGACTACAAAGCACATGTACATACTCTTGCATGACACTATAAAGGAGCCATAAAACAGCTAATGAACCCTATGGATATGATGTGATGGTTCTCAGAGGGAAGCAGAGGAAGGTTTAGCGCAGATCAGGGAGCTCCTTGGGCTTTACTGCCAAAACATCTTGTCTAACCAGCTATTTTCTTTTAGATTTTGTAATGGATAATGAGACACTCTATCCTGGTCTTACCTTCGGAACTGAGAGACTCATTTACAGCTGCTGGAAATACTAGCAGTTAAAGGCCCTCCTTTGTGTGGAGATAAAGGAACTCTCTGGCACTGTTGGTAGGAACACATGGGACCAGACCCTATGGAAAGCAGAGTAGACATTCCTCAAAAAACTAAAATAGATCTTCTATATGGCCCAGTAATTCCACTCCCAGGTATCTACCCAAAAACCACAAAAACACTAATTCAAGGAAACTTGCACTCCTATGTTCACTAAGCACTATTAGCAATAGATAAAATGTGGAAACAACCTAAATGTCCAGAAACAGTGGAGTGTGTCAACATGTGTATAAACATAATACAATACCACTCAACAGTCAAAGAAGATAAACTCATGCCTTTACTAAATGAAATAAATCAGAGGAGAAATATAAGTACTGAGGATTTCATTTACCTGTGGATTATAAAGAATTCATACAAAAAGTTAGACAAAGACAAAGATGAAACATGATCATAGATCTGAGGCTTCCAAGAAGGGGAGACAGAGGGGAATGGGAAAAGGTTGAAAAGATGGGCGTGGGTAGGGCACACAGACTGTGGTAGAGGACTATGGGTGCGTTAGTGGTGGATGACTTACAACTGCTACATCTAAGGGAGGAATCCTATATTGTCAAAGTATTAACAAAGATGTAAAACAGTGGTACTTCATTAATAAAAATAAATTAAAAAGTAAAATAAAGACTCTAATCTGAGGCCTTCGTAAATTGTCAGGCCAAGAATTGTTGCGCCAGCCAAAGGCATGCCACCTTCTGAAGTCTATTGGGGAAACATAGGGTAGCAATGGGACAGAGGAAGGAACATATAATGTTCTAGATTCTTTGCTTCAAGGTAGGACAACTCTGATCTTAGCTCCAGAGCTTTCTGTGAGAAAGACTCACATTTCTGGCCCTTTTACACTAGCCACATGGTTCAACTGTTTCTTTTTCCCAAATCTCCCTTCATCCAATACAGTGTTGATGACAAGGACTCTTACACTGTTGCATAAGAGACAAAATTGTAGCAAATCTTTCCTGGGGAACAAGAGACCTAAAACAAATCTCTTGTAAATTAAGATATAAAGCACTATGACATGTAGAAAATTTGGAAAGGTATTATGTGCTTTAAGTGATAATTTTTGGTTTTGTAAGTTTAAGTAAATTATTTAAAATATTACTTATAAGAATAATATAGTTAATTCAAGTTTTGACAGTTAAAGTATATGGAAAATATTTACTTAAAGCTACTGTTACAATTTTTCATATGTTCACTGAATTGTTTTTGTTTTTGTTTTTGTTTTTTTTGAGATCATTTTCTTCTATTAAGTAAGTGATAGGAATCATTAACCTATCATGTAACACCCAGATGGAAATTTTAGTACAATTAAATTGCTGTTTTCCCTTGAGATACAAAGGCTATGAGCATTTCATAGATTATGTAAATGGAGAACAATTTGCAAGTTACACCATTTAATGTGTTCAGGAAAAATATACTAACCTCCTTCCCTATCGAGAGCAGCAAGAAGTTAATAAATGTTGTTGAATAGGAAATTTAAAGATTTGTGTGACTTTCTCAAGAATAATAGATTTAGAGGGGGTTAACAAATGTGTTGAAACAAACATCCCACTCCTTTGTGAGAATAATAAATCAGTGAAATCAACAACAAAACGAAGGTCGCACAGCAGCAGCAGTGTCAATTGATATCACAGAACCCAACCTTTTGTCAAATGATGTCATCAACATTTTTCATCTATTCAAGGTTGTGCAAGCACCAATCTCATGTAAATTGTTTGCAATTCTCAAAATCAATGATCAAACAAAAATTACATACCCACCCCAAGTTTAGTAAACAAATCAGGCTTTAATTTTGTTTGGAAAAGTTTAATTTTTAAACTTTGTTTAAAAGGCTTTTCTTAATTACATGCAAGTAGAGCCATCACTGAACTAAAATATACTATAGTTTTGTTTTTATTAAAGTTTTACATGAAAAATACATGTTTCTCATGAATAAATGCATCACGTCTGCAAGTTTTCTTGTAATGCAACCAGTCAAATCACTTAGTTTTCACTGAGAAAATGTTATGCCAAAAAATAAAAAAAGTTAGGCTCAACTCAGTCATACTATACTATACTGAAAATTTAACTCATCTAGAACAAATCTCCCACATGAAGCAACCATCCTTAAATTGAAAAGAAATCCCAGTGATAACAAATCCTGTTACTATAAACATAAAGGAGTGTTTGACTTAACAATGCATAGCTATCAGAAGTTGTGTCCAATGTAACAAAGGTTGCATTGTGCTGGAAACAACAAATACATTGCTTCATATTCCTGGTCTTTTACCTTACATTCATTAGAACAGAAGTGAGATAACAGATTGGGCAAGTTTGCACAGAGCAAAAATTCTTACACAGAGATCTTATGGTGATAAAGAAAAGCTTTTGGAAATGCATTGTTAAGGAATCATCTTCCTTATGGAATAAAAAAGCTTTAAAACATTTTAAATTAGAGATACACAAAACTATTCTTATCTAAAATCATCATCATTACTCAACTGAAATTCAGTCAGCTGAAATTCAGGTGGCAAAGACACCAGAGACGGTAGTCTTAAGGTTTTCATTCTATTTCAGTGGTAAAGTCATACATGTGCTCATGGGCAGACATGCGCACGTGTGCTGGCATGAGCATATGTACAGGAATATATGTGCAAGTGATCAAAGACTCTTAATGAGATCCAGGATTGCAGTGCTTTCCTTAGCAAGGAACTGTACTTGAAGTGACTCATACATACTATTGCCAGGACATGAAGAGGCCTCAGTACACATCAGTCTATGATTATGTAGATAGAGATGTCAATCTGTTTGGGTGCCTAGGGTGAATTTATTACTGTCTGTCTGGGATTGCCAATATGGAAATTCCAGACACTGTCCTTTTGAGATGGGATTATCCTAGGAGTCACTATGCTTGCACTTTATACAGATGATATTCCTTCTAGCTATTCTGAGCTTTGCTCAGGACTCATTTGGGAATCTTAGAAACAGTACAGAAGATCCCTAACACAAAAGATTAAAAACAAAACATGGCAACATGGAGGAAAAAGGGTGTGGGCAAAATAAGACAGTTAAGACTAATGCTGGAGATACTTGTCTTTGGCGGGGAGTATCGTGTTAATTCAGCATTGTTGAAAGTGAAATGGGGTACAGATGTACACAAATTATAAGAGAGAATTTTCTTGAAGGAGATTGATTTTCATCTTAAATTAATTATTGAATGTATGCTTACACAAGGCTGCATGGAACATTCTGCCCAAACAGTTGCATATATCCATTAAAAAAGGAAAATACACACCTCTATCTTAATGAAGTCCTTTTTTATAGATTTTTTATTAAATAATTTATTTACATATATATTTCACATCATTTTAATCTCCAGGGATCATCCACCACCTCCACTCCCTGACCACTTCAGCTGGTCCCCATCCTCTCATTGTGTACTTTCATTTAGTTGTCCATATATTAGTGAAATCATTTGGTTTCTGTCTTCTTTCTGACCTGCTAGTATGATTTCTTCTAGATACATCCATGTTTCCATAAATTCATCAAATTTGTCATTTTTAATTGATGAGTACTACTCCATTGTGTGTGTGTGTGTATATATATATATATATATATATAGCACATCTTCTTCATCCATTCATTTGTTTTGGGACATTTGGGTTGTTTCCATGCCCTGCAATTATAAACAGTGCTGCAGTAAACATCTGAGCACAGGTATCCTTCTGTACCCAGGCTGAGGTCTCCTTTGGGTAGCTTCCCAGAAGAGCGATTGCTGGGTCAAATGGTAGTTCCAGTTTCATTAGTTTGAGGGTTCTCTATACTGCTTTCCATAGTGGCTGGACCAGTTTACATTCCCACCAGCAGTGTAAGAGTGTTCCTTTCTCTCCGTATCATGTCAGCACTTGCTGTTGCCTGTTTTGTTTTTGTTTTTTGGTTTTTTTTGTTTGTTTGTTTGTTTTTTTTTGATGTGGGCCATTCTCACTGGTGTAAGGTCATATCTCATTGTGGTTTTGATTTGCACTTCCCTTATTGCTAGTGACGTTGAGCAATTTTTCATGTGCCTGTTGGCCATTTGTATTTCCTCTTTGGAGAAGTGTCTTTTTAGTTCTCTCCATTTTTTGATTGGGCTCCTTGCTTTGTTTTTATTTAGTTGTGTACGTTCCTTATGGATCTGCATTATTAAACCCTTATCACTCTTATGGAGGGCAAATTTTTTTTCCCATTTGGTTGGTTGGGCTTCTTTTAGTTTTTTTCTGTTGTCTCTTTTGCTGTACAGAAGTTTTTTAGTTTGATGTAGGCCCATCTGTTTATGTTTTCCTTCAGGTTTTTGTCATCTCTAGATGTGTCCAGAAAGGGATTTCTGAATTGTAATTCATGGGGGGTTTTGCTCAAGTTTTCCTCTAAGCATGTTATGGTTTCAGGTCTGACATCTAAGTCTTTTATCCATTTTGAGTTGTTTTTATTACATGCTGTGAGGATGTTGTCTTGGTCCATTTTTTTTCCAGGTTTTAGTTCAATTTTCCCAACAATTTATTGAAGAGACTATCTTTGTTCCAATGTAAGTTTTTCACCCCTTTGTCAAAGATTAGTTTACTGTATTTGTGTGGTTTTATTTCCAGGCTTTCAATTCTGTTCCACTGGTTTGATTGTTGTTGTACCAGTACCATGCTGTTTTAATTATTATGGCTTTGTAGTATAACTTGAAGTCTGGAATAGTTAGGCTTCCAGTCTCTCTTTTTTTGACCAGGAGGTTTTTTGATTTTTGAGGTCTTTTGTTATTCCATATGAATTTCTGTAATTTTTGTCTATCTCTTTAAAGAATGTCATTGGAATTTTTATAGGGATTGCATTGAATCTGTAGATTGCTTTTGGTAGGATGGCCATTTTGATGATGTTAATTCTTCCAATCCATGAACAAGGAATGTCTTTCCATTTCCTTATATCTTTTTCTATCTCTTTTAGCAGTGTTTTAAAGTTTTCTTTGTATATTTCTTTCACGTGTTTTGTTAGGTTTATTCCCAGGTATTTAATTGTTTTTGGTGTGATGTAAATAGGATGGCTTTTTAAATTTCCTCTTCTGCTTGGATTTTTGATTATAGAAAGGCTACTGATTTCTCTGTGTTGATTTTGTAACCGGCTACCTTACTGAACTGGTTTATTGTTTCGAGAAGTTTTTAGTAGATTTTTTTTTTGGGTTCTCTACATAAAGAATCATATCATCTGCATATAATGATAGCTTTAGTTCCTCTTTTTCTATTTGTATCCCTTTTATATCTTTTTCTTGCCTTATTGCCCTGGCTAGAACTTCCAGTATAATGTTAAAAAGTAGTGGAGAGAGCTCTGGGCATTCTTGCCTGGTTCTAGATCTTAATTAGAATGATTTTAGTTTTTCCTCATTTAAGATGATGTTTACTATAAGTTTGTTACATATGACTTTTATATGTTCCTTTGATCTTCAATTTTTCAAGGGCTTATATTATAAATGGATGCTGGGTTTTGTCGAATGCTTCTCTGCATCTATTGATATGATAATGTGATTTTTGTTTTTCTTCTTGTTGGTGTGATAAGTTGTGTCAATTGATTTCTGGATATTGAACCATACTTGTGCCCTTGGTTTAAATCCCACTTGGTCATGGTTAATAATGCTTTTTATGCATCATTGGATTCAATTTGCTAGGATTTTGTTTAAAATTTTTGCATCCGTGTTCATTAGGGAAATTGGTCTATAATTTTTGTTCTTGGTGCTGTCTTATTTGGTTTTGGTATGAGTGTGATGTTTGCTTCATAGAATGTGTTTGGCAACTTTCCTTCTTTCTTGATTTTTTGGAAGAGTTTTAGTAGAGTAGGTTTTATTTTCTCTTTGAATGTCATGTAGAATTGATTTGTAAATCCATCTGGTCCTGGGTACTTGTTTTTAGGTAGAGTTTTTATAACTGCTTCCATTTCGCTGCTTGTGAGTGGATTATTTAGATTCTCTATTTCTTCTTTTTTTCAATTTTGGGTAGTTGTATTTTTCAAAGAATCTGTCCATCTCATCCAGATTGTTGTATTTGTTTCCATCTAGATGTTAATAGTAGTCTCTGATTATCCTTTGGATTTCTTTTTTTGTCTGTTGTAATTTCTCTTCTTTCATTTGTGATTCTGTTTATTTGAGTGTTTTCTCTTCTTTGTGAGCTTTGCAAGGGGGTTGTCAATTTATTTATTTTTTCAACGGACCAACTCTTAGCTTTGTTGATATTCTGGATAGACTTTTTTGGATTCTACGCTATTTAGTTTTTCTTTTATTTTTATTATTTCTTGTCTTTTGCTGGGTTTTGGGTTTTCCTGTCCTTTTTCTAATTTTTTGAGTTGAGATATGAGGTTTTTTTTCCTTTGGATAGTTTATTGGTTTTTGATATGGGCCTGTATTGCTATGAACATTCCTCTTAGATATGCTTTTGCTGAGTCCCAGGCATTTTGGAATGTTGTGACTTCTTTGTCATTTGTTTCAAAGTTGGCTTTATGACATGTCAGTACTCCCCTGGCCACATACATAGACAAAAATGTGGGCAAAACCCTCCATGAATTACAATCCAGAAATCCCTTTCTGGACACATATACAGATGGCAAAAAATTGAAGGAAAACATAAATAGATGGGATTACATCAAACTAAAAAGCTTCTGTACAGTGAAAGAGACAATAGAAAAAAACTGAAAGAAGCTCAACCGAATGGGAAAAAAAATTTTCACTCCACAAGAGTGATAAGGGTTTAGTAACAAAGATCCACAAGGAACTCATACAACTAAACAAAAGCAAAACAAAAATCCCAATCAAAAAATGGGGAGAAGAACTGAAAAGACACTTCTCCAAAGAAGAAATACAAATGGCCAACAGGCACATGAAAAATTGCTCAACATCACTAGCAATAAGGGAAATACAAATCAAAATCACAATGAGATACCACCTTACACCAGTAAGAATGGCCCACATCCAAAGAATGGGCAATAAGAATTGTTGATGAGGATTTGGAGAGAAAGGAACACAGCTACACTGTTGGTGGGACTGTAAAACTAGTCCAGCCACTATGGAAAGCTGTGTGAGGACCTCAAGTTAATGAAAATGGAACTACCATTTGACCCAGCAATTGCTCTCTTGGGAATCTACCCAAAAGAGACCTCAATGTGGGTACAAAAGGACACCTGTGCTCGGACATTTACTGCAGTACAATTTATAATTGCAAGGACATGGAAGCAACCTAAATGCCCCCAAACAGATGACTGGATGAAAAAAATATGGTATATATACATGATGGAGTATTCTCATCAATTAAAAATGACAAATTTGACAATTTTATGACAACATGGATGTACTTAGAAAAAATCATTTTAGAAGAAACAAGTCAAAAGGAAAAAGACAGAAGCCAAGTAGTTTCACTAATATATGGGATATAGTGAAAAAATAAATAAAAGCCTTGAGGAAAAGTCAAAACAAGCTAAGCACCAAACTGAAGCATACAACTTTGAGCAAGAGGGAAAGGAAGGGGGACAGGGAGGAGTAGGGGAGGGTGTGGGGATAAATCCCTGGGATTACAATGATTTGAAATTTATATATAAATAAATAAATAAAACAAAGTAGGCTTTAATTTCTTCTTTAATTTCTTCAATTACCCATTCTTTGTTTAGTAGTCTCCATGTATTGGACACTCTTCTTGCTTTCTCTTCTTTGTTGATTTCTAGTTTGATGCCTTTATGATCTGAGAAAAAGTTGGTATAATTTTAATTTTTGTGTATTTATTCAAGTTTTACTTGTGTCCTAATATGTGATCAATGTTAGAGAAATCCATGTGCATTTGAAAAGAAGGTGCATTCCCTTCTTTGGGGGTGCAATATCCTGTAGATATCTATTAGGTCCATTTGGTCTAGGTCTTCCTTTAAAGCTTTTGTGTCTTTCTTTAGTTTCTGTTTTGCTGATCTGTCTTTTGGTGAGAGTGGGGTGTTAAAGTCTCCTACAACATATGTGTTTTCGCCAATATTTATTTTCATTTCTGCTAGTAGCTGTCTTATGAATCTTGGTGCTCCCTCATTTGGTGAATATATGTTGATAATTGTTATGTCTTTTTCGTGGATTGAACCATTAGGTAGTATCCATCTTTATCCTTTGTCACATTTTTATTCTGAAATCTGCTTTATCTGCTATGAGAATGGCTATCCCTGCCTTTTTGGGGGGACCATTCATTTGTAGAATAGTTCTCCATCCTTTCACCTTCAGTCTATGCTTATCTTTAGGGATTAGATGTATTTCCTAGAGACAGCAGAATGTTGGGTTCTGTCTTTTGATCCAGTCAGCAACTCTTTGTCTTTTGATAGATGACTTTAGACCATTGACATTTAGAGTGATTACTGATGTGTGAGGTTCTAATGTTGATTTTCTAGAGGTCATTTTGAGGTTTTGCTTTGATTTCTTGTTATGTTTATTCTATTTATTCATCTGAGAGTGTTTTGGTCTTGAGGCTTTTTTCAATATTTCTTGGAGTGGGGGTTTGGTGGCAGTAATTTTTTGGAGACTTTGTCTGAGAAGGTTCTAATTTTTCCTCCTTAAAGGAAGAACAACTTTGCAGGGTAGAGTATTCTTGGCTGGCACTTTTTGTCTTGGAGTTTTTTGAAGATGTGGCTCCATTCTCTTCTTGATTGGAGTGTTTCTTTGGAGAAATCTGGGGTCAGCTTAATGGGTTTTCCTTTGTAGGTTATCTGTTTCCTCTCTCTAGTCATCCTTATTATTTTTTTCTTTATCTTGGACTTTTAGAAGTTTTACAATTATGTGTCTTGCTGTGATTTTCTTTCATTAAAATAGTTTGGTGTCCTTTTTGCTTTTTGTATATCTATTTTCATTTCGTTCTTCAAGTTTGGGAAGTTCTCTTCCATAATCACATTAAGAAACCTTTCATTTCCTATGTCTTTCTCTTCTCTTTCTGGGATTCCAGTTACTCTTATATTACCATTTATTAAGGTATCTGATAGATCCCTGATTTTTTTCTTCTGTCTTGTTACTTTGTTTTTCTCTCTCTTTTTCTCTCTTGGTTCTCTCTATATCTGTATCCTCCAATGTACTGATTTGTTTGTCAATTTCTACTAGTCTGCTTTCATGGCTTTTCCCAGTATTTTTGAGTTCTTCTATGATTCCTCTTATATACTGCATCACCTTCATTTTCTTATTTAGGGTTTCAATCTCATTCTTTTGTTCGCCAATGATGATGCTCATTTTGCTACTTTCCTTCTTATATTTTGCTATTCTCTTAGCTCGTTGATTGCTTTTATCATTTTGTGTCTGAATTCTTTATCTGACATAAAGGACATTTCTTCAAATTTGTCCATGTTGGTTTTTGGAGATTGTTATCTTTTGGAGATGGATTATTTCCCTTTGGGCTTTCTTGAGTAATTGTATTTTTCTTCCTTCCTGTGTTTTCCCTTAGGGTTTGCTCTACATACTGAGCAACAACTACTCTAGTATTGATTGGCATGCTGAGGTATATCAGTTTGTGGTAGTTTCTGCCCTTGTGCCTGTGTAATTTCTTGCTTCTGTTGGCCTGTGTTTTGGGGATAAGTTCCTTTCCTTTGTTTCTTAGCT
Organism: Uropsilus gracilis; assembly: GCA_004024945.1. Taxonomy (NCBI): domain Eukaryota; kingdom Metazoa; phylum Chordata; class Mammalia; order Eulipotyphla; family Talpidae; genus Uropsilus; species Uropsilus gracilis. Next base: position 11,566 of record PVHY01011816.1, read on the forward strand.
GTGTGTTCTGTTTCTTTTGAATTCTCTATCCAATGTTTTAATTCTCGCTGAGGATCCTTATCAGCGCCAGTGTCCCGAAGCCAGCTGGCACCTCTGCCACTACCCGCCAGGCAGGAGGTGGGCTCAATATTCTCTGACGCGATGTGGTGGGAGGGAGAGTGGTGAAGTGGGCCGCCAGCCCCTGGCTCTGCTGGCACTCTCTCACTTGCAGATGGACGTCACAGTTGTCCTGAAGCCAGCCAGTGCCTCTTGAAGACCTTTCCCTTATAATTTTCACTGCTTCAATTACAAGTTTCAATAAGGAATGCAAAAGAAATTTTAAATGTAGAAGTTACTCAAAAAGGATGTTTATCTGGTATCTACAAAAATCATGTAATTCTGGAAATCATCCTACTCTTAATTTTACAAATAAATAAATTGTGATCCATAAATGGACTAGGAGCAGTTTAAATCACTAAATGCCATAGATGAAACTAAATCCTGACTCACCTGACCCACATTTCAAAGCTTGTCTTTTTTAAACCATTCTACTCAAAAAACTTATAACTTACCAAATTTTTTAATTTTGTGAAGAATATTTTGTTATGTGAAATGGCTTCAGTGTGCACTATGACATTCTCTGCTTTTGGGTATCAAATTTGTTTCTTTGGACATAGAAAAGTCATTCAAAGTTCAATGACTTTTCTTGACCAATTAAGTTGATATTTTTCATTAACACAATATACCCCATCATGACATTGAAGACAATTCCCATTGTTTCAGGTCTACCCATATTTCATATCTCTAGTAGATGAAAGAAATGCAATGCTTCACAATAAAAAGAGAAAGAAAATTGAAGTTGTCTATCAATCAAATGAAATATTGATATTGCAGGATTTCAATGTGACTATCTGGCAAGAGTGAAAAAAAACTGTATATCAATGTTTTTATTTCTGCTTACACTGTCAAAACATGAAAACATGTACAAATTTGCCTTATATCTTGTTTGGGATCTCTACTTTTTGTGAATGGTAAACACTGAAGAAAAGGACCCTTAGAGATGGAAGAACTGAGTTACCACTATTCCTAAAACTTGGAATATTTTTCCAATTTCAGTTTTAAAATGTATCTTAAAGATATAAAATCTCTTGGATCTACAGAACTTAAAAATTAGATTGAAGACTGTCTTGTTGTCCTTTTTCACCCACATAGAAGAAACTACTACATTTCTCTCCAGATTGTCTTATGTTATTTTAATCTTTTTGATTTTGAGAGATTCTTCCCATCTCCCAAGACTCCCCACTGATCTCAGAATACAGCCCAGGGCAGCCAGAAAAATGGTTTTCCAACAAGCTCCAGGAATTCTGGCTGTGGGATTACTAACACCAACCAGAACCAAAGATCACTGTTTATCAATGGTATCAAATTAGAAATCAACATCAAAAAGAAAGCAGGAAAAAACTGAGATGAGAAAACTGAACTATACACTACTTATTTGATGAATGAGGAAATTAAATAAGAAATTTAAAATACCTAATTACAAATGAAATGGAAGACATTTTATAGGTCTTAGCATCTATGACATGCAGCACCTGTAGCACTAATAGGAATGTATATAGCAGCACAAACTCACATCAAAAAATAAGAAAGAATTCAAATAACCTTGTTTCTAACTTAAGAAACCAGAAAAGTCACAATCAAAACCCAAAAGCCAGCAGAAAGAAGGAAATCAGTGCAGAAATAAATGAAATTGAAATAAAAAAGATTGTGCAAGATTGATTGCAAAAATTAAAAGCTGTTTATTTGAGAAAGTAAACAAAATAGACAAATTTTTAGCTAGACTCACACAGAATAAAAAGGAGAAAATGCAAACAAATGGAATCAGAAATGAAAAAGAAGTTACAATAAACATTTCAGCAGTTTAGAGGACCATGAACTTACCATGAGCATTCATATGCCAACAAGTTGAATAACTTAAAAGAAAGGGAAAAATTCTAAGAAATAAACAACTGTCTGTCACAGATTCAAAAAGAAATTAAAAAAAACCTGGGTAGATAAATTACAAGCAAGGAAATTAATACTATAATCAAAGTCTCCCCTAAAACAAATGTCTATGACTAGACCGTTTCACTAGTTCTACCAAACTTTCAGATGAGCTGATACCCATACTTGTAAGACTTTTTCAAAAAATTGAGAAAAAAGCTATATTTTCAAATAAATTTTATGAATGTCCCATAACTCTGATACCCAACTGTACAAACATACCACAAAAATGAAACTACAGATTTTAAGATGAACATAGATGCAAGAATTCTCACAAAAATCTTAGCAAACTGAAATCAAGAATGTATGAAAAGAATCATCCACCATGACCAAGTGTGATTTATTCCAGGGTGACAAGGATTGTTCAACAAGTGAAAATCAATCAATGTAATCCACCACTGCAACAAAAGGAAAGATTAATCATGTGATCATATTATTGCATATAGAGAAAGCACTTAATAAGAGTCAACATTCATTTATGATAAAAACTCTCAAAATTTTAAGATAGATGGAACATACCTCAACATAATAAAGGTGATATAATAAACTCACTTTTCATTCCCAGCAATGAGCAACTTACAACTTTTCCATTACGTTCTTATACAAAAATATCCATTTTCACCACTACTATTCAACTTCTGAAATTCTAGTTACAGTAATTAGGCAAGGGAATGACATAAAAGGAATCCAAATAGGGATATCATTATTTTCAGATGACCTTACATAAAAAACACTAAAAAGGCCACTAAAAATTAATTAAAATAATAAATCAGTTCAACAAAGTAGCAGGTTACAAAATCAATATACAAAAATTAGTTGCCTTCCTATCTACAAACAATGAGCTACAAGAGGAAGAAATAAAAAAAAAACTATACCATTTACAGTCACATCAGAAAGAATTAAATACTGGAGATGAGGTATCTATACAACAAAAACTGTAAGATATTGCTAAAATGATAGAAAAAGACATAAAGAAATGGAAAGACATTTCTTACCTATGAACTGGAAGAATTATCATTGTTAAAATGGTCATCTTACCAAAACAATATTCAAATATAATGAATCTCTATCAAAGTTTCAGTGTCATTTTTCAAAGTAGAACAAAACTACTGAAATCGTGGAACCCTAGGAGTTTCAAATAGCCTAAACAATCAGTACAAAAAAGGGAAGAAACATAATATCATACTCCCAAACTTTGTGTTGTATTGGAACAAAATCATATACATATATTAATAGAATAGAATTGAGAGTCCAGGAAAGAAAAAAAAAGATTTTATATGGAAATTAATCTATAACAAAGGAGTCAAGAGTATATATTGAAAAGAGGAAAGTCTCTTCAATAAAATATATTAGGAAGACTGGATAACCACATGCAAAAAATTAAACTAGACTATTATCTCATGCCATACACAAAAATTAACTAAAATATGAGTGAAAACCTTGATTCTAAAACTGGAAACCATAAAATACATAGAAAAAGCATTCCAAGACATAGGTTTCAGTGATGTCTTTATGCATTCATTTCTAACAACATGAAAAACAAAATAGAATATAAACAATTGAGACTATACAGTACTAAAATCATTGCTCAGGAAAAGAAATGATCAGTAAAAGACACCCTAGCGAATGGAAAAACATATTTGCACACCACACATCTGACAAGGGGCTGATATCAAAATCTATAAAGAACACAAATAATTCAACAAAAAGAAAGGAAATAACCCAATGAAAAAATGGGCAAAAGTACTAAATAAACACTTCTTCAAAAAGACATAGAGATGGCCAACAGGCACTTGAAAAAAGCTCATCATCCCTTATGGTTGGGAAATATAAATCAAAATCACAAGGAGATGCTACCTTACATCTGTGAGAAGGGCCCTTATCAGAAAACAACAACAACAACAACAACAAAACAGAAGCAACAAATGTTGGTGAGGATGTGGAGAAAAAGAATTCTCTAACATTTCTATTGAGAATGTTGACTGATCCAGTAACCATGAAAAACAATATGAATGAGTATATTGATATCTTAAAATTTCAGAAATGGATCTACAATATAACCCCTTCATTTTACTCCTGGCATTTACTCAAAGAATACAAAAACATCAGTTGGGAGGTACATATATGTACCCATGTTCATTCCAGCATTGTTAATAATAGCCAGTCTCATTGGTCAACAACAGATGAGTGAAAGATTAAAAAATATAAGAAAAAGGATAAACTCTTGTCATTTGGGACAACAGGTTGGAACTAGAGAGGATTAGACTGAGCAAAATCAGAAAGAGAAATTCAAATACCAAATGGTGTCACTTCTTTGTGGTATAGAGAGAAACAAAACAAAGGGTCATATGTAGTTAAACAAAGAACAAAACCTGGAAATCTTATTGTAGACAGGAGTCATGAGAGAGGGAAGGAAGGGAAGAAAAATGTGGGGAGGGAGAACAGTGGTTTAAGTTGACAGACTGTGAGTGTCTTGATGGTTGGTTTGATGTGGTAACAACATTGAAAAATGGAAAGAAGTGATCCTATACCTTGAAATCACATACTCTGTTGCAATTAATGTTACTTCCCATAGATCAGATAGATAGATGATAGATAGATAGATAGAGAGAGAGAGATAGATAGATAGATAGATAGATAGATAGATAGATAGATAGATAGATAGATAGATAGATAGATAGATAGATAGACAGACAGATAGATAGATGATAGATACCAAATTTGACACTGATTAAAAGAGTTCTGTATTTGGAATTTTTTACAGCTATAGAAATTCCATCCCAGGCACCAGATAGAGAAACAATGTCTTCATTTATATATAGTCATAGAGTGACATGCATAAGAGGCCTCTTTGTGGTCTGATCATTGTCCTAAGTATTTAATGGATATTTCTTTGCTTAGTCCCCATAATATCATGATAAATTAGGCAATGTTATTATATTCATTTCCTAGAAGGTTTGATCCTCTCAAGACCATTGGAGCCTTTACATCTGTGAAGTTTATGGCCTGATGCATTGCCTATTGTACTGAAGGTCACAATTTCCTGACAGGTGTCTGATAAAGAGTATTTTCACTCTTTTATCGTGGAGGAAGGCTTTGAATTCTCTACTGTCATGCTTGCCTCATGCAGTTTCCAGACAAATGACACCAACACTCAAGATGCAATGCAAGCTGAGCGTGATCCAGTGACTGAAAAAAGGAAAGGAAGTTTATGCTACAGGGAAAGATCTGATCATCGTCCCAAACAGCCTTTTGCTTCAAAAAACTGCTTTTTCCAGACATTTTCAAGTTTACAAATTAGAGTTGATTTGCAACAAAACTTTTTCTTAAGTTTTGTAATGACAAAACTTTAAAAGAAATGTATCCATGACAAAGAAAAGCAAACCCTCCATGTTTTGTTTAGTCTCCAGTCTACTTGTTTGCAAAACACAAGCTTTAGTCTGCACATACCTAATTTGGGCAGCCAGTTAATTATCTTAGAAAACATCTCAAAATTGAGCTTCCCCAGTTGCTTGTTTATAATTCTTCAATAATCCTGTTTGTGAAACACAATGTACCAGGGAAACGTGACGTACAGCACAGTATGAAGAACAAGAAACACTGAAAATCAAGAAACCTCAATAAATCTTTCTCTTTAAATGTTTCTAAAAGTTGGGCAGTGGGAAAGGAAATTAATATTTAGCATTGTCTCACTTAATTCCCTCAATAATCTAATGGGTATGATTATTTCCATTCCCCAGGAAAAGGAAGACTCAAAGAACTCACTTACCCTGGTTACCTGCATTTGGAGGCAGACTGAGACTTGGGGCTGACTCACAGTCAGCATTGACTCCTACATCCCAGAGTTTCAAGGGAAGGAGTTCTTTAAAACTCACATTTACTGAACACCTAAAATAATTTTGTGCATTATTAGTTATTTCAGCAAAGTATTTTCACTGATTCCATTGAAAGCAAAGATACCTGAAAATCTCTACTGCATGGTTTGATCAGTAATAGTTACGCTTATGTTTTTTTACTAATTACTTTAAAAAATATTAAGTCTTTTCTATGTGTGACTGCATTGGTACTTTATACACTGTCTTTAAACCTGAGAACTGATCTCCCTTTTTAAAAAAGACTATTTTTTAGGAATAATCTCAGGTTCATAGCAAAACTGAACAGAAGGTACAGAGATTTTCTATATTCTGTTTACCCTTCCTCTCTCTACCCCCAACACATCCAGCCTCTTCCAGAAACAAAATCCTGCACCAGAATCACGCATTTGTTATAACTGATGAGGGTACCTTGACAAGTCATTATTGACCAAAGTCTATAGCTGACATTATGGATTACTCTGTGGATTTGGACAAGTGCATAAACTTTATAGGATAAAATGAATTCATTCATCTTAAAACTTCACTGTGTTTCAATCACATCCTATCACAGTCTTCTCTTACTTCAGACAAGCACTAATCTTTCCATCATCACTGTTGTTTACCCTTCTCCAGAATGTCAGATCATTGCAATCATGTAGTAGATAGTTTTTTAGATTAACTTTTCCCTAGTAAGATACTCTTAAGGTTTCTGCATAGTTTCTCTTGGTTAGATAGTATATGTCTTTGTGGTGCTGAGTAATATTCCATTATTTGAATAGTACCTGGCTTATTCATTCATTCTTGTACTAAGGGACCGCTTAACTATTTCCTCCTTCGGTAACTATGAATGAAGCTTGCGGAGATGTAAATTTCCAACTCATTTGGGGTTGAAAATACCAAGGAATATGATCTAGGAAGGAACTAGGTCTTGATGAGTTCAGTTAGTTTTGCAAGAGCTGCTTTCCAAGGCAGCTGTACCATCTTATGTCACCACCAAGCATGAATGAGAAGTCCTGTTGCTCCGAGTCCTCATCAGGACTTGGTGTTCTCAGTGTTTGAGATTTAAGTCATCCTAATAAACATGTAGCTATCTCATCATTGCTTTAGTTTTCAACCCCTAATGACACATGCTATGGAAAAAACTAGATATGCTCATTGCTACCTCTATATTCTTTTTTGGGGAGGTGAAGGTCATATCTTTTCCGTATTTTCCAACTTGATTAATAATTTTCTTACTGTTTATTTTAATGAGTTCTTTGTATATTTTGGATAACAATTCATTATCAGATTTGTCTTTGTCAAATACTTACCCTCAGTCTGTACTGGTCTTCTCATTCAATTGACAGTGTCTCTCATGTAGCAGTAACTTTAAATTTTAATGAAGCCTAACTTAGCAATTATTTAATTCATGAATTGTACCTTTGGTGTTCTAGCTAAAATGCCTAGGATCATTTGAAATAACAAAATATGTATTTGTGGTTTTCAAAATTCATTCCTGCAGCAGTTCATGGTTGCATTAGAGTTTTAAAGAGTTTTCAGACCCTAGTGATAAACTGATCTTAATTTGGATAAGACTTAATAAATATGAATTGATGAAAAGTGAGTATTTATAACCCCCCTTTTGTGAGTTTCAGACAACTGGCAGTAATATCTATTGATTCATTAGTTTTTCTGAGTCAGAAGGCAAAGGGGCTTTGAATTTCCTAGCAAATAGTCCTATAAAGATGTGAAGTCAAATATTGTATTTCACTAAGCCAAATCAGCAACAGCAGGAAGGTCAGACAACAACCTTGTTTCAACTTTTGACAGAGTTAGAATATTTCTTGCCATGCACATTTAGACATGTAATAGGTTCATCATCCTAGTATCTGTCACACAGAAAGGTTCCTCGCTGAACTTCTAATGGATGAGCTGCAAAGGCTGCAGAGAATGAGTCATGCTCAGAGACAGATGCCACTGAAAGCACAGTTCTCTGAAGCAGAGAAAGTCATTCCTGCCCCAGGGATTTGCCTATAAAACTCTACTTCTCCTCCCTTCACTGCCCACCATCACCATTCTAGAGAATACCTTGTAAGTTAAGGACAAAGTTTGAAGGAAATTGAAGTCTAACGAACTAAATCCCTAGAGATATGAAATATTAATGAGGTGGGAATTTCTATAATAATAAGAAACAATTTGATCTTCTCTGTATTTGATAAACTAGCCACAAAAAATCTTCCCAATTCTTCCAGTCCTCCCCCACCTCAGTCTTGGAAAATTCCCTGAATTTTTCCCTTCCAACTCAATGTAATTATACAAGTCATGAGTGAAATATATTTTTAATACAAATTGCAGCTTAGCTTTTAAAATGGTTTCACTAGGAATAAAAGTGATTTGAAAGTGTTCTATATGGGTAACACTAAACAGCTATTTCTCACTATTTCTGACTCATCAACACAATGTAGAGTTAAGCAAGTCAACATGTAGGCCAAGAGAAATCTATCTTGCCAACAGAGGGGGGAATCTCTCTCCTCTGGATTAAAATATCCACATTTGATTACATCATTCTTTAAAGTTAGAGAAACTCAGACTGTCCAGGTGTCAGTTTAGATTCTTTTGGTGACAAATTGGGGTAGCCAGCAGTTGAAGCCTTCATACCCATGTATACTACTGCTGAGGTAGAAACTTCTGGGAACTCTAGTATACAAATTTGGTTATGTGGAGAGAGCACTCAGTGCTGATGGTTCCAACCTGACCTCCTTTAACCAATCTTTGTGAAAAGGAAGCTCAGCTAATTTTGAGCTAAAATAAGGGCCTTGTTTTGACATGTAGGATGGGGTCACTCTCCTCTAATTTATGTCCTACACAAGGAATGATAAGTGGAAGAAATCTTGGAGAGCCTATCTAAATAACTATGTAGATTCAAGAAATTTTAGCCAAAATTTCACATCATTCTGCTTGCCCCTCTCTTGTTGTCACTCCTAGTCCTTACCTCCACCCCACCCCTACCCCCACCTGGCCTGTGCCTGACCTAGCCTGCTTATCTGGCAACAGGAATGCATAGTTGCACTCTTGTTTCTGCCAACTTGAATTTTGTTTGAAGAAACTGCCAAGGTTAATTCATGATGAAATATTTTTTGTGACCATTTGAATGCTTTAATCACAGACTCATTCTGATAGGCCACTTTTTTACTCTCCTCCACTGTGTGGAATTTCTGTGTCTCTTGTTTTTCTTATTGCTTTATAATGACCCCTTTAGCACGTCTTCATGTCAGTAGTGTTGTCCATACATTCTTTTAATTGTGTTTCTCAGTGAAGGTTCTTTTCCTTACTTCTGTCTTGACCAATAATTTTGGAGGATAAGTTATTCTAGGGTGCAATTTGTCTTTGAGAGATTTGAGTATCTACTACTGTTTTTCTTACTTGTTTAGTTTTCACTGAACATTCATGGATGATGATAGTTTTATAATCTGTCCTTGCTATTGACTTTGAACATTTCAGTTTTAATGTTGGAGAGCACTGGTGAGTGTTGGTCTAGTATTAATTTGGAACTCTTGATGTTTCTTGTATTAAGATGTTCGTTTATTCCCAGTTGCCGAAGGTTCTCAGCAATTACTTTTTTTTTGTAAACCACAAGTCTTTTTATTTTTAATAATAAGCAAATAATTTATTTATATATAAATCTCACATCTTTGTAATCCCTGGGATTCCTCCCCCCCACCCTCCCTGACCATTTCCCCTCTGCCCCACCCCTCCAACCCGAGTTGTGTACTTCAATTTGGTTGTTAGCTTTTTTTGACTTTCCTTCATAGCTTTTTGTTTATCTTCCCCAAGTCCCATATAATAGTGAAACCATTTGGTGACTGTCTTTATCTTTTTATCTTTTATCGTTTTTGCTTTTATCTTGTTTCTGCTAATATGATTTCTTCTAGGTGTGTCCATGTTATCATAAATTCATCTAAATTTTAATTGATTAATAATATTCCAATGTGTATATATACCACATATTTTTTATCCATTCATCTGTTTTGGGATATTTGGGTTGTTTCCATGCCCTTGCAATTATAAATAGTGCTGTAATAGCCATCTGGGAACAGGTGTCCCTTTGTACCCATACTGAAGTCTCCTTTGGGTAGATTCCCAAGAGAGCAATTGCTGGATCAAATGGTAGTTCCATTTTCATTAGTTTGAGGGTCCTCCACACTGCTTTCTATAGTGGCTGGACCAGTTTACATTCCCACCAGCAGTGTAGTAGTGTTCCTTTCTCTCCACATTCATTTCAACACTTGTTGTTGCCTTTTTTTTTTTTGGATGCGGGCCATTCTCACTGGTGTAAGGTAGTATCTCATTGTTGTTTTGATTTGCATTTCCCTGATTACTAGTCATGTTGAGCAATTTTTCATGTGCCTGTTGGCCAATTTGTATTTTCTCTTTGGAAAAGTATCTTTTTAGTCCTCCCCATTTTTTTGATTGGGTTTCTTATTTTGTTTTTAATTCAGTTGTGTAAGTTTCTTATAGATTTTCATTATTAAATCCTTATCACTCTTGTGAAGGGAAAATTTTTTTTCCCATTCCAGTGGACTTCTTTTAGTTTTTTCTGTTGTCTCTTTTGCTGTACAGAAGATTTTTAGTTTGATGTAGTCCCATCTGTTCATGTTTTCCTTCATTTTTTTTTTTTTTTGTCATCTGTAGATGTTTCTAGAAAGGGATTTCTGAATTGTAATTCATGGAGTGTTTTGCCCAGGTTTTCTTCTATAGCAATTACTTCTTTAAACAAATCTTTATACCATTCCTTCTCTTCTACCCTTGTCTAGACAGGTGTTATTTGTCTGTAAGTTATCCTAATGAACTTTTAAACTGTTTTTCTGTATTTAAATTATTTTTTCTATTGGTGTGCTTCTCTATTGTAATTTTTAATTTCATGATAGCATTTTTATATCCATTAGTTCTAATTGTAAAAGTCTCATATTTGCTCAGTCCTTATGTGTTCCTGTTTGACATTATTCATTACTATTCATTTGGCAAACAGGATAGTAGCATATTACCTTTGACACTTCCTCAGGCATAGTCCCTGTCTTGCTGGAGTATGACTTCTCTTTTTGTTTGTTTTTTGTTGTTGCATTGATGATATCTTCTTCTCTTTCTTCATCTTTAGATTTTATGGGTTGTGATAGGGAGTTTCCTTTTCTTATCTTAAAAATTTTGCTTTATGCCCCTTTTACAAAAAGCTGGGTGTTTTCCTTAATTATTTTACCCAGGACCTTCTGGTATTCATTATTTTATGGACCAGTATTTTTATACCTTGCAAAGGACTGGGACACTCATGTCAGTATGGGATTATAGGGAAGAAGCAAAATGTGTAGTTGGACACTGAATGGTCACTTAAATTAGCATTAGTTTCAAGATTTCTATAGTACTCAGGGACCCAAGATGTGCAGTGGGGATCCACTGGGAGTCCCTCCCCTAGGACAACTCTGCCAAAATGTCTCATGGTCTCACAGCAGCCCCAACCTCTAGGCTGTGATTGAGCATGTAGTGTGAGCAGTCCCATCCAGGTTTATTCTTTATTGGTTCTAGCAGTTACATGCAAGTCAGGGCAAGGCTGGGCTTGGGGGGCCTGGAAGACAGACAAGCCCTGCACTCCCCCAGGAATTTCCACACTCTTTCTCTGGGCTTTCTCACCAGCATTCCCTCTCATTCTGCTACTGTGGTGATGCTGCCCTTTCAACTTCTCCTCCTGGATGCAGGTGAGCCCCCAATTGCATGGGCATACCCATAGGCTCAGGCATACACAATCATGGGGTAGGAGAGGTACAGTCCCACAGGTATTGGTCATAGAGGCTAATGGAAGAAAAAGCCTTATCAACTCATTTACCCTACACACACAAGATGTGGTAGGTTAGGACTGTATTGAGAGAGAGACATGAGCTGGGGAATTATTCTCTGATTTGGTATAATTACTCCTGTTGCAATCCAGGTGCTTGAGCTTTGGTTAGTGAGAACATTCAGCTCTCTGAATTTTGACTCTGGATGCAAGTAGGACAGTGTTTTGTTTATCACAATTATAAGCTGCAAATTCTAACCTTAGCCAAAGAGACACAGGTGACCCAACCTGGTTCTTGCCAACAGTTTGGGCTCCAGCTGCTCTAGTTCAGGAGCATCAAGTTCATGTCAGTAGACATCACTTGCACCCTTACTCAACAGTTACTGGGTAGTACAGCCTTCTTCCTGTGCAAGAACTCCTTTTCCAGTAGAGGGTTGATTCTCCAAAGTCTCCAAGAAGCATCACCTGTACTAACAGCAACAGTGGGGCTCCTCCCAAGACCTCCACAATGCCTCCTATCACTGCAGACACAGCTTAAATACAAGTTCTCCTACTCCCTTCTGTCACATCATTGTTCCTGATGTAATCAATGGTTGTCTGTTTATGCTTCAGAAGTTGTTGAATTTTTCTGTTGTGACTTAGTTGAGAATGTGAGGAGGCAGTGAGCCTGGCATGTTTGTTGCACCACCATCTTGCTGTTCTCTATTAGTGGCAGTTTGAAAAAGGGATCAATGGCCTCTCAGATCTCTTGGACAATGGATGATGTTTTGTTCTTGGCTACTATTGCTAGTGCTAATCTGGAACTGTAATTTAGGGGAATACAGGAACTTGAGCCTTGGGAATGAATGGGAAGAAATTCTAGGGACTAATGTTTCATAAAAAATAAGAAAAAATGTCTTGGTATGACAAAGCAGTATGTAATATTCTCTTTACAATTAAATCTCAAGTAGCAACAAAATATAGAGCCAGTGGAAAAACAAAGCAAAACTGTGTATTAAATTTTTAATCCTAACACTTTGAAACGTTACTTTGGCCTCTCCACACACACACATACACACACACACATGCACACACACATGCACACACACAACCATATTACATATGTATGTATATATACCCATTATATATACACACATGTATCTGAGTCTCTTCCCCATTCCTCCTCTCTAGCCAATTTATGGGAAAAAGTCAAACTTCTTTAAGTGAATTGTAAAATTCACTTAAAATTCTCTAATTCTAGGATAATGCCTCTTATCTATTTATACATAACCTCTACTTATGTAATTTATTAATGTCCACATAATGAAATAGTGCCTCTAGTCTACTTCTAATGTTGACTTTCTCTTTCTGAAATGATCATGGTAACAAGTCCTTAAGAAATTCTCTCTCCTTCTTCCAGAATCACCAAGACTTGTACATTTGTGCTTCCCTTCCTGGGCCAGTATCTCTGCTTACCAGTCCCCAAACAGCCTGTGTTCCAGTCAAGGTGGTATCATCTCAAAATATAAAGCTCTTTAGGATTTAGTTTCTTTATCTATAAAATAGAGAAAATAATAATAATAACCCCTGTTACTAGGATGTGCAAATAGATAATAACCAACATTTATTGAATATCTACTGTGTCATGACATAATCCTAAGTACTTTCCCTAAATTACCTAGTTTATTTCCCATAACTATAATGTTTAACCTTTGAGGTAAAGGTTATGATCCCACTTAACACATGGTAAAACTGATTTTTAGAGATGAGCTAACTAACCTAATGCTCATAACATTCATATCCCAGCTGGTATATGAACTCCAGAATTTGTCTCCTCAGACCTTCCTCACAGTCTCTGAATTTCTGTCAAGAGATTATATTCATTAAATTTATAGCAGAGTGTGTGGCACACATGTTCAGTAAATGTTTATTATCTTCTTCTTTCATAATTTTATTATGTCTTTTTAGAATTTGATCCAGGCAGCAAGAGTAGCCACCCAGACAACACTGTCTGTTCCAAGTCACTCTGGTCCACTGTGGCACCCTCCCACCAGGAAGAGCTCCTCACAGAACGTAACTGTTAAGTACCTGCTTGCCCACAAACCTATACAGCCACTGGGGATAGAGGAACATTTCTCTTCTTTGCACCCTGACACCTGACAGTGTAGGAATGTAGTGGAAGAAAGAATGAGGGAACATATAAATGTCTGGGTAAATGAAACAGTTTGCTATATCTCTACCTCATCTATTCCTCTCTCTCTGATCTTTTCATGGTTCATGTTTTTCTTTGAAGTCAACTTCTGCCTGAGTTTTCTCTGCCATCATCTCAGAGGTGACAGTCAAGGAAATGAAGACAATGAAGAGCTGTAATATTTCTTTCTGATCGACTACAAATTTAACTAGCGAAGCACGATATATATTTTTGTTAATGTTGGGTAACTAACCATTCCCATTAGGGTCACCATGGCTTTGGAAATAATGTTGGCACCATTGGATTTCTCTTTGGGGTTTATAATGCTAAAGAAACAACTTCTCTTTCCTTTCCCCCTCCCCCAGGGTGAAATTACCATTTTATTGCCTCCTCCTAGGCCCAGGTTAGCCCACTCACCCATGCACACATCCACAGGGTCGAAGTGCAAACACAATCATAGGAAGGGTCAAAACCACAGATGCTGGTCATATACTTTAATGGAGGGAAAGCCTGAGTTGCTAATTTACCCTACACTTAAAAACAGCAAAATGATACTTTCAAGTATTTTTTCATAACATTAAGGAGAACAAAATTAATCTCTTCAAATATTATTTTATCTACTACAAAGAATCATAGATTTCTGGAATCTGACAAGGTTTATCTGTGCAGGGTCATTATTCTCCTTCAATGAAATCAGGATTATTTTCTCTCTGACTTTTGCAGTTTTCCACACTGATCCTGAGTGTTCTTTACACCTCATTTTAAAAATAACAGGAATAACTGTGCATTGCTAGCTGGCAGAGTTTAGTATTGTCATATTCTCCCAAATTCTTTCAGTTTTGTGCAAATAACTTGTGAGGCTTATTATTAGTTCAGTCATTAGTCATTGTGAAGCATGACACTGCCAAGCTTAGTGGGAGCTGGGATTATCAAAAATGACTCAGAATGAATCTGGATGTAGTCAAGTCACCAAACCTGGTCTCAATTATAAAGTTTTTGCCTTTGCAGGTGTGCTCCATGTCTCCTTCATAAGTTCTGTCACCTCCAGTCTCCAGGATCACTGTTTAACTACTCAGTGGTCTACTAATCAGTAGCTTCCCAGGAGGAATGCAAGTAAGGAAATCTTAGAAGTTCTATTGTGGTTACTTTACTACTTTTTTAGTTCCACTTTTCTATTTTTAAAAATACATCATATAGTTAGAGGTTAATACACATTTCTAGCTATAGATAAATATTCATATATTAGAGATGCTCAAGACACTTTTACCAGTGGTGTGCATTCCCATGAAATAAAGTCAGTTTTAAGTAATAAAAGATGTCAAAGAAGTTAGTAGCCACCCAGGAAAGGTGAGATGTGATGTCGATGTTTTTTTCCCACCATGCACAGACTCTTGCAAGTGAAATATGGCAAGAATATCTTGTGACTTGCAGAAGCTAGGGATAAGGGAGGGTCCTGGGTACTTTCAGAAGCAAGGAGACTGTAGGTGAGACAAAAAGCAACCACCCAACTTTTGTACCCAACTTTTGTGCTTCTGCACAATAATTCTGCTGTGATACAAAGATTGCAAAAAGAAATTCTTAGAGAAATTCAGCAGAATATCTGTGGAAAGACCAAATCTCTATTTTTGAATACCATTCCATTTATGAAAATTCTGAAACAACTCAAATTCCTAACCTTATTTTTTTTTCCAGAAGAGCTCTCTTCTTGTCATTATACTGTAAAACATAACTGCAAGGGGTATAAGTGAACTTGAAAAACCAAATCTTTTGGAGTAATGATTTTGACATTCTTTATTTGTATTTCATGCCAAGGAAAGCAGTAGGGAACCCTTCTAAGGAAGTTCTAGGAAGTTGTGAACTCTGGATTGTTTTCAGGTTCACTTCTGCAGACCCTACCTGTGGAAACTCTTTCACTAGTCATACTTGGAAGGAAGGGAGCAAAAAGGGAGGCTGAGATGTCTTCACATGGAAAAGTACAATAGGATTTGTGCTATCTTGAATAGGTTGTCAATGAACAGGTTTCTGACTGTCTGTAGATATAATTGGTTGGAAAACTAGTTGATTGGCATGTCAGTTATTTCCCTTTAATTCTTAACTACTTATGTATGCCCTTCCTTTTATGCAGTCACTTACCTTGCCTAAAATTTTATTACTCAAGGCAAAAATTACCAAATTACATTTAAGTTTCATTTTTCAATTAAAATAAGAAAGCCTGAAGACATTTTTTAAAGTAAAATGTTTCTGTTCAAAGTGGAAATATTCTAGTTATATGGAATTTAATTTTTATGTTTAAGTGGTTCTTTTTTGTTGTATTAAAAGATGGTCCAATATCCCAAGGCCAGATATTTTGAACTTCATTTCCGGTATCAGGCAGGAAGGAAATCTGCAGTCTAACCTCAAGTGAAAATAAGGTTATGCAATCTAGAGGTTTTGAATTGGAATCAGGGCTAACCTAATATTAATTATTAATGACAAACATATTTGTATCAATTTTGGGGGGAATAAAGAGAGAGACATGGGATAGAATAGAGAGAACAATTTCCTACCCATCTGTTAGACTATCAGAACTATTTAACCTGAAACAGTTAGGCACCTGATGGTAATTAGAGTGCATCGCTACTAAGAAGCTGGTATTATAATTTTGGACATGGGTAAATGAATCTTGATATAGTATCTTGCAAAGAAAAATTGAGACGGTCTGCCAGCATTTTCAGACCATAAAATGTCTCTGTTATGAATGGACAAAGAGGAAAAGGTTGAAACAAAAAAGGTTAGGGCTCCAGCTCTACTGTATGCATTCACTTAACCTCCTGCTCATTTGAAACATTCTTTATCTTGGAAGGATGATGGTCAGTTGATATTATTTCAAATAAAAGATTTATTTTTTATTGCTTTTGAAAGGCACTGGGGGAAATTTTTCCTTTATTTGTTTTTGTTACGTCTAAGAAAGAATTGAATTCAAAAGCAAGAGCCCAACACAATGACTGAGTCTGACAGGATAAGGAGACAAAGTCTCTTTAAACTTTCAGGCTTGTCTGCCTTTAAGAGTGTAGGGGATGTTTCATGAGGCTTGTGCCATAGAGGTTATTTGGAGCATAGGCTGGAAATGGCCAAATCAGATGTCTCTGCTTTTCAACTTTAAGAAGAGACAGTCCAAGTAGCCTTCACTTTTGTTTTAGACTTTATATTTCTTCATCTCCTAAGGCTTTGATCATACCTCCTGAAAATAATTTAGTATGTTTTGTGCCACCAATCCCCTTTTTTGTATAGGAGCTACAAAAACAGACTGGTGAGGGCAGAGTGATGATAATAGTGCCCAGTGAAAAGGCTTTGTGCTCTCTTAGCTAAACATGTAACCCCTGAATAAGAAGGGTATTGTCCATGAGAGGATGACTTTAAAAGCAGAATTTGTAGTCAGTGTTTTCTATAATCTACAGGAAATTTATCACCACAAACGTGCTAAGATTTTCTCAGTTGCTTTCCACACTAGTGGCTAGAAGTCCCAAGTTTTTGTCTCATCTGGAAACAGGTGTGTTGTTTTTCCCTATAACTATAAACAGGTGAGCCTTCATGCTGTTATAAATCCACTCATTGGAATCACATCACAGGAACCTCGTCACTATTCCTTCCACATTCAATCTTTGCAGTGAGTGCAATTTGTCTTTTGACAAGTTAAAGAACTGAGCTATTTGTCTTTACATAACTTCTCTGTGCAAAACATTCAAGTCATCCTCAAGTCCTCCTCCTTCCTCACTGAACAGATTTATTGAGAGCATATTATGTAGCAAGCACATGATAACTGGGGAAAGTCACAAGTCCTATAGCACTGAATGCATGGGAGTGTGCTTCTGCTCAAGCTATTGAACTCTGAAGCTTCAGATCACCAGGTGGGACAGGTGTAACCCCACTCCCTAGCACACAGATATAGCTGTATGGCTCAGCCTGGTAAGAACCAGAAGGCTGGGGCTCCTTCTAGTTACATTTTCTACTTTATCTATACCTTCTGTCAAGTTGCCATTAGAGGTTGTTCATACATCCCAAGTATCCCTCAAGTCAATTCTCTTTCCTCTGCCAACCTTAGTCTAGTCTCCTATTATTGATTCTTCAGAATATTTCAAAGGATACATGTTGATATCCCCATCTTTCCTTTCATCTGCCTACATAATACTACTACTAAGCAATTCCCATCAGCACAGCTTCAGAAGCCACCTCTCTCCTAGTTCCCTAGTTTCTCCTAATTCTAACCCATTTATCCTTTGAAAATAGATATGGTTACCATCCAAAGTTTACCACATTGCTTTCTCAATCTTTATCACAATCTCCCTGCTTCCCCACTTCCATGCCTTTCTTCATTCTGCTCTCTGTCCTAAAACTTCTCACCTCACCTGGTCTGAAAGTCTGCTGGTGTTAGTGTGTGGTCTCTGGTCTGTCAGAGTCTTTTGTACAGTCTATCACAACTGTTGAACTGTGAATGTTGCTTGTTTCTATCTCTCATACTACTACACTGTGAGATCATTAAGATGAGGAACTTTCTATTATAGCCATTGACAGAACTAGTAGTTTAAAATGGTATTTGCCCACCAGCAGGCAGCCACCTTAGGGCTGCCTGGGTGCCTGGGGCCCTGGCCATCGGGGCTCCCTTGCCAGCGGAGCAAAGGAGGGGTCAAGCAGGGAGGGGGGGAGGGGGAAGAGCCCCTTCCATTCGCTCTCACTCCAGCTAAACTTCAGAGGATCAAGAACATGTGCAACACCAACCCCAACATAGAACGGGTGAGGGATCATGCAAAAATTCAGCACACAAGCCTGAGATGGGCACAGCAGATAGACAACCAAACCAGTGCATGCGAGACAAGAGCAACAATTGTACAGACACAATGTCACCATGAGCACTTATATGCTCACCGGGTCAAGAAGACCTGAGACCTCATTTTGGAGATCCTTCAAGGAGAGCAAGATACCCTCCCCACACGGGAGAGGAGAGGAAGACCAAAGATGGGTTATCGGCCCCACATCAAAACTGCAAATGGAGGCAAAGGAGATGATTGTCAAAGGCCATTCTCAGACACCTGTGTTCACAGAGAACCTTCTTGACCAACACTGGCTGGGGCCAAGAACCCCTAAATCTGACACCAGAGCCATAAGGTAAAGCAGCAAAGCAGTAGAGACGGCATTGTAGAAGACATCCTGCAGCAAGAAAACATGGACAGATCACAAATGAATACAGACTGGTCACCCAATGTAAACTTAAGCTAAAATCCTACCAGCAAGGTTCACCTGGTTCCAACAACACAGTCCCTCACCCAGTAAAAGGACACTGCCACAGGAAAGAGACTAATGGATTTAGCACAATTAGTAAACAACAAAGAGTGAGGCTTGAGAGAATGGAAGGGGCACCACAGGGAGGGGGGATGGGGAGGTATCCCCAAAAAAACTCTTACAAAGGACAAAATAAACTTTAAAAAATTAAAAAATAAAATAAAACAGTATTCAGTACACATTGGTCAAATATACAAAGAAATAGCCCAGTGTAGTCAAAACACAGTCTACAGTTTTTGTAATAATGGATGTTTTAAAAGAAAATTTCTTTTATTTTTACCTAATTTGTTTTCTTAAGTTGTTGTTCATTTTTATGTAGTCCCCACAGTTCTTCCATCACCACAGCACTATGATCCATCTTCATCAATGTGTTCTTCTCTGCCCTGTTTTGACCCCTCACCCTCTCCCTACCTTGTTGTATGCCTCAGCTTGAAAGTTTTGAAGAGACTATTTTTTACAAAGCCTTACACTTTCATTATATTATGTGGTTACAGTAAAGAAAATCTATAGCTTATTTCCTAAAAAGATAGAATCATCTATTTTAGCATATACACATATCTCACTGGGATTTTGGTTTAAATATAAGCTTATCACTAATCAATAAACAAAAACAGCCTAAGAAAACAAAGAATAAATAATAGTATGGGAATTGAATTGTTTCAGATGTTTACTTTTTTCAAAATGGAAGTGAAACAATAAATAGAAATACGTCTATTGGAGGTTCACCACTAAAGGCTCTGGATAACTACCTCCCCCAGAAAATAAAAGTCCCAACTTAGGATATTTGCCTATATCCATGATATGAATACCCCTGACATGTTCAGTTCAAGTTACAATGTGAGACTGGTGCCAGCAACTCCAGACACAGGATGTTATCCTATAGAGTGGGAGGCACTCGGAAGAGGGAAATGTTCCACAATTCCTGCTTCTCTGTATGTTGTTACTGTTTGTTTTGGTGAGGAAGCTGGAGGTTATGTTCAGATCAAGCCAACAGTATTGACTCGGCCATACAGATCAGTGCAGGCACGTGCTTTAACTCTTTCACCCTCAGTCTCCTCATCTTCAAGTGACTCTGGTGTGATCAGTGACAACCTCATTGATTGTGGGAAAAATCATATCATGTGCCAGTAACTTGATACAGCCCCTGGCACTTCATGAACACTTATCAAATATCATCAGCGGATGTTGATGATGATGATGCTAATACTGATATTTCTTTGTTTCCAGCAATGTATGATGTATGAGGAAGGATATTTTTGGGGGACTCAGGGTTTAGTTTTGATGGTCATGTTATTTACCCAGTTTCTTGGGTTGTCTGTTCTTGCTTCTCCACACCCCAGCTCCTGTATAGCAAACTGGTTCTTTAATGTCTTTGCCTTGGTCTTCATCATTACTTTTTGTGGATCTTGAGGCACAGCTTGATTGCCTAGATTTTGTATTCCTCAACCTTTTGCTATGTGTGTTTTTTGAGTTTTCATGCTCACTTTCTCTGTTTCCTCTCTACCTCACTTTGACCTTTGGGAATCTCTATGCACACCACTAAAAAATTACAGATAAACTTTTATGGAAAATCATTCTTGGTGGTTAATAATTCTCATTTTTAATAACATTCAATCTTCACTGTAATAAAGGCATGAAAGTCAAAACCATCCCTAAACTTGAATTTGAGGTCAATAAATTTATTTTTTCCTTATAATAATGGTAAGAATAAACCACTGTGTTTTAATGAACAGCAGTATATATTCATTATTATAGATAATCTTTATACACAGTATAATACAAAATTGTTAAGTCAGTTTTGTGAAGTAGGCATAATTACTCCAAATCTAAAGGTGAAGATTCAGACAGGGAAGTTAAGAAGTATGCTCTAGATCAAATAGCTTGTGGGAAATTAAAAAGATTAAAATGAGACAAGAATCTGAATAAATAGTTCTGCATTTTCTGAAATCATTTCTCTGTTCTACTCAACCACTACTTATAGCTGTTTAATTCCTTTCTGAAATATGCTTAATATTACATTGATTCAGTTAACTATAGCTAACTATAATCAGTATAGCATCCTCTATACTCTATAACTATAGTTAACTATAATCAGCATAGCATCCTCTATTCTGCTATTTTTTTCATTTAATTTCATTTTGTTTCCTAGCATTTTATTACAATAAGGATCATTAGATATCCTGTGAGTATAGGTGACTAAATGGTGAAGGAATGGTGAGTAGAAATTCCAAAGGTATCTAAACCATGCTCTCATCACAGTTACCAGAGGTGTGTGTTGTTATCCATGCCTTGGGTTAAGTAAAGATGTAATTAGAGTTTTTGCCACAGCAGAAATGTAGGTGAACTAAACTTGAGATCTTCCTGAACTATACAAAACAAATTATTTTGAATCTGGAAAAGACTATAAAGATCAGATATCACCTGATGGAAAACATGACAAATCAGATGTGAAAAAAAAAAAAAAAAAACACTTCCATTGTTAGAGGGAAAACAAGGACACAATTATTGGCAATATTCCTGCACCTCTGTGACAGATGTTGGTGAAGACAGCAGGCAACTGGATGGCCATGTGGATTCTCTAAAAAGCAATATTTTCTTCTGGAAATGGGACAGAAAATAACCTAGGCTAAATGTCAGTAGAAAGTAGAGTAATTGTCTAAATAATAGGTTTTTCCTGGTAAGTAAATCAGGCAATGTAAACAGTCTCCCACATCTGTGCTGACATGTAAAACGGTCTTAGATGACTTGGAGCCCTCTATTTATTCTCAGACTCTGAGGCTCCTCAGTCATACTGCCTGTCTCCCTCTGATTCTTCAGTTTAGTGCCAAATGTGCAAATTCTATTTTCCCCTATCTTGTTCCAGAAGTTTTAGGACATACTGTGTGCCAGGCACTGTACCAGGTAGTTTTCTGTGTTTTTTCATCCAATCCAATAATTCCATAATGTGGGTTTCATATTCCCCTTTTACACTGCCATACAATTAAGGCCTTTGCTTTAGGCCAAGAAGTGAGTTCCTGGCAGAGCCAAGACTGATTCATATAATTTCACCTTTGTGTACCCACAGAATTCTCACTATTGTCAGTGTTCTTGTTGGAGAATGAACAAAGGATGCATTTCTTTTTGCACACTCTGCATGAAAATCACATTCTTATTTTTTAAAAAAGTCATTTAGGGTGACTCGAATTTTACCTCCTTTAATTATTCTTTTCTATTATTTAATATCTTTGCTTTTTTCTTTTCTTCTTTAACTTAGTTTTATTGCCAAAGTTTCAGTTATCTCCCTACCTATGAAAATGTGGTAAGAAATTGGGGAAATAAGTCTCCAACAAAAAATGTTAATTATTTTCTGAACAAACAGTTAATGCTGGAAATGCTTTCAATGTAATCTACTTCTCCATGGATGTGTAAGCAAATCCATAAAAGCAATTTTGCACTCTGAATGCAGAGAAGTGGTAGTGGTAAGGGAATACAAAAATGTTTTTGGAGCTATCAAAATTCATTGCCTGGGAGTAGATGGTGTTTCATACAAAGGGAAAACTCTTAAGCCAGAAGAAAAATGGTTATTATTGTGCAACATACGAAAAGTATTCAAAACAGGTCTACACACTTTTCTACATGTTACTTGGATACTAATGTAAGTTCGTGGTTGAGTTGTGAGACTCTAGTTTGTCACTTTAATTTTTAATAGAACTGATTTTAAAAGCAGAATAGTTTGAATGGATTCAACTGAAATGAAATATTATAAACTACAAAGTCTTTCTTGCAAGGGATTATGTGTACTGTAGATCAATGCACTTATACTGCAAATTATATACATACATGTGTATCTATATGTTTATATCAATATAGATATATCAGAGCACAACCAGATGCTTTTTTGTGACTCTTGGTTCACTCACACTGTGAAACTAGTAAGATTACCTTTGTCTGACCTGTGTTAAAGGAGGCACCATGGAAGAGGTTGATGCTCAAGGATGAGGAAGTTCTCTAGATGTTCATTTAAATTTTTCACATGCCATAGTGTGCCCAACTCCCAGTTTTGAAGGAAGTTCAAACTTTGAGTAACATGCAAAGTGGATGCCACAGGGGTTAAGGGAACAATGGAGAAGGATATTTCACTGCTCATGAGAAATACACCTGCATCAAACTCACTGTGGTTCTCTCTCTACTCAGTGTCCTACAAACAGAATTTAGTAAATCCAATTCCTACCACCCACATGATCACTCTCTTCTTAAAAACTCCAGTTATTAATATTCGATGTTTTGCTGGTTTCCTTTCTTGTGTTCCCTTACCAACAATTTGCAAAAACAATTATTGGGAACCTAGTATGGAATTCATTTTATTATTTTTCCATGTTAATTTCAAGTAGTCTGTGTTCTCCACATGCCTGTGTGCACATGTGTATGTAGAAGGGTATGTCTGTGTGCATATGTATACAAATATAGAGGTATGATAATACAGTTTTGAAACAACTAAAAACTGCTGCCAAAACCATTTCAACTCCTGTCTTCAGAGTAAAGTATAGTTTCTCTTCATATTGGTAGTCAAACAAATATGACTCTTTGGGGCTATGTATATCCAGAGTAAAAGCAATTTGGTTAAAAATTCAACCAATTGTCATGTGCTTCTGTTTCCTAAGGGATGTGTGTTCCGGAAGAGAAAACATTGGCATCTATCCATCAAAGTAGAGAACATGTTGTTTTATCTCTTTCCCTAGAAGTTTCAGGAATTTCCATTATATCCTGTGGGAATTGAAGCATCCTTCAGAGATAATCTGCTACTTGTTTCATCTTCTATCTTATCAACCATACCTTCTTTATACACATGCTTTTATCAGGGAAGGGGTATGTATTTAAAAGAATATTGTTTGGAAATCAACATTTTGGCATCCTCTGTCGACTTTTATTTAAAGTCAAAACAACTCCCAATGTATCAAACAGTTTGTTTGGACTTCTGTTTCACAAAGCTTTAAGAATAGGAGTAATGCCTGGTTAGACAGAATCCAAGGCCGATGCCGCTGATTTGCTGCTTTTCAGAGTGGATGGAATTCCTCTAATCAAGTGTACAATCTTGAATTAAGCTCTTTTGTGTTGAGAAAACAGATCTTACATATGTGTTAAAAGTGTGGTTTTGGGGAATGCTGGTATGAAGATTTCAGATGTTAGTGAGCCAAGAGTTGATTGTGTAAGAACCCACATGCTATGCCCATATATGGCTGTGAAGTCAGAAGGAACATGGTTTGGTGTAAATAAATAACAGAGAGAATCTGGACTTAATCAGAGTCAACACTTTCTGTGGATAGTTTGTGGATATGCACCTGGCTGGGGGTAAGTTAGGGTAGGGTACCTGGAAAGACAAACCGATGATAGATTCTTAATGTGGATTATTTTCCTCTAACTTGATAATACTTTAGCCAAGCAATAGCATTAACTGAAGATCATTTGTTTCCAACAAGCAATACCTTTTTAAAAAAAAGTTTGAAATTCAGAAATCTAAATTATTTTTAAAGGTTTTAAATATTATAGATTCATTTTCCTCTCAAACCCTGGAAAAGTTACTCAGCTATTGGACATACTAACCTCTCTATTGTCCATAGTGATAAATTTAGGGGCTGTAATTTATTACCTTATTTTGATACAATAGGCTAAGGAATACCAACTTAGTAGATTTATTTACAAAAAAGTAATCATGTTCACTTTTATGGTGGCTTTTGAACAAAATGTGGATCACAATATTCAGTTATATTCTTTGTTTTGTTTTGTTCATTTTCTGGCCCTTCATTGAATACAGATATCTTTAGCTGATCAAGTTTTCTCTGTTCCTACAAGGTTCCTCCACTCCCAATCATTTAAATCCTTGAAGATTCATATGTATAACCTAACTCTATGACCCCGAAAAAGAGGGAAAATCACCGCAAAGTGAAGGTGCCATTTTCCCCAACCCTATTTCAATGCAGTCATCTTGTATTACAAGTCCCAGGATGCCATGAACTGGATTCTTGAGGAGGGGTACTTGGTTTGAAGTCAAGCAGCCATGCTTGGTAAATAGCTGAACACATGCAGACTTAAAGGATCTTTTTTCTGTAGCCCAACTTGCACCTTGGCACTGCTCTAAAGAGGGAGACATGTGTAGGAGAGACAAGTAGGACTTGTATAAGTAGGACAAGTAGGATAGTATCAACCACTGTGTTGATACTTTTTTTTTCTCCTTTAATCCCAGTTTCCTAGGGCTTCTCTTGCCCCTTCTTTGCTGTTCACTGCCAGATAGTGCCTTAGACTGTTGGCAAGCTTTTGTATTTCAATGCCCCATTTTAGGCCAACATGAGATGGGTAATTGGGGGTGTTTTATTAAAAAAAAACTTTTATTAGAAAAGTCCTCTCCTCTTCCCTTTCAATGCACATTAATTCAATAAAAGATCAAACATCTTACTGAGATTGTGCGTCTATTTAGAGCAAAATCATCCTTTCAAGTGGGTGCCCCTTGATAGTTTGAGGTTTCTGGGTACCCCTTGGTCACAGAAAATAGCCAAATAATTTATTGACATTTAATCAATGCAAAAATCCAGACAATATTTATTGAAGGCTTACTATGTTGCAGACATAACCTTATGGGGTAAGTACTATTTTGCCTTCCATTCAAAATAAACGGAGTCTAAGAAAATTGCCCAAGGTCACCCAGAAGGTAAATGACAATCTGGGTTACAAACACAGAGGGATAACTCTGTCTTTACAAATAATAAACAGTCAGGGGCAGCATTCTTTTCATTTATGGAACATTTTCATATTCAAACAGGAATTCCCATACAGTCCAAACTTTACCTACTTCTAAGATCTAATCAGAAACATCTGTAACTCTCACATGTGCTTGTAATATTGAATTGTCTGAGATCTGAGGAACTAACCAAAAAAGACACTTCTTTGGTAATAAGCCAAGTTCTGTAGCCAGTGCCAAGTACAGGCTTTGTGAGGCCCAGGGCAAAATGAAATCATGGAACCCTTGTTCAAAACACAGGAACAAAGTGCTGTTAAAATACAGAATATAAAATGCTTTCCTTCCTTCTGTGGCCTCTTGACCTGTCATGGCAGGATTATTTTTTTCTGTTTCACATGTTCATACATGGAACATTTGGGGAAAATTTGCAGGGTGAGTATAGGCTCTCTGGTCACACTGCATTCACTGACTATTGATTTCCTTTTTCTGTAGCCATTGGACTGACTCATTTGTAGTGACCATTTGGGATAGGAAAAGCCATCCACTCTTCCCACAGGCAACACCCATAACAAATGGTTGATTGAATAAGTGAAAGCATGGATGAATTGTTTCATGAGTTACTCTGAAAATAAAAGGAGCACTAAGAACACTGGGAAGAATATAGGGAGCACACTGAATCAAATGTATCCTCAGCCTGGGCTTCTCCAATCCAGAGAGCTCCCAAGACCACAGGGTGTGTGGACATTTTGATAGTTCCAGTACCATGTGCATAGGTGTGCAAAGTTGGGAGATGGGATGAGCACAGGAAGCAATCTGTGAACATGGAGGTATACAGACCCAGAATGCACACAGGTGAGGTGTGTTTACCTGAACGTGAGAGACTTCAGAGAGTTTGTATTTGTAATTGCATACAGATGTTTTACTTCATTCTCATTGCCTAAGAGCCTCACTGATTTGTCTTACTGCAAACTGTAGTAAGATAATCCTGTATAGGTGTTGTGATGATCAAACAAGTAGACATATATAAGGATGTTTACAATAACTCATCATGTGTAAAAACTATGTACAAAGACTGAGACTTTTTTATTATTTTCAACTAAAACTAAGACTTGGGTTTGGTTGCTTAGACAATATTTAGCAGCCAGAAGCTAATTCAGTGATTTCAAGATGTCCAAAACTCTGTAAAACAAAAAAATACACACAAAATATCTATTTATATGAGGGAGAATGAGGGATTACGGAACATCCAAAATGATGTGACTTTCTCTCTGCTCTTAAGGAATGTCTAGTCAGCTTGAACAAGTGACAAGGAAGAAGTAATGGCAGCTGGGAAGAAGGCAAAGTCAAATGTCTTGTATGGATACTATCAACTAAAAATGATCACTACTGTGATGAGAAATTGATGAAAGGAGTGATATTTTCAGAGTTGAAGGTGAGGGTTGAGCAACTATTATAGTCCTGATCAGCTGTCCCATGCCTTCCTGAGGAAGACAGTGGCTTAGATATGTTTAACTTAGGTACAGTAGGAAAAAAGGAATCATATTACATATAACATATAACCAAGCATGTGTTTCAGAAACTAGTATTTGTTAATCTCCTATGAGAAGGGAAGTGTATTGCTTACGTTCAGACACCATTGTTTTTATATTGGATGTGATCTATACATGAAAAATGCAAAAAATAGGTGATAAAAATTTTTATCATTAAGGATGTCTTTTTGTGGACATGAAAGTCTGGTCAAAATATTCCATTGTGGACTCTTTTGGAGGGAGCATGCTTTATCACTTATGTGCACCTTACTCAAGGTCATATAGGGGCTGTAATTTCTTTTATCGGAGTCATTTCCTGTTTAATAAAAGTTGAAGGCAAGACAATGAAGGAGTAGAATTTAATGGAGCAGAGAGGAGATGTGTGGTATTTATCTATAAGGTTATAGGAAATTCACTTCATTTCGTGTGGGCATCACAGCTACCCTATAAGGTTTGTTGCTTAATCCCTACTTTTCAGAGGAGGAAACTGAGATATGGCATTATTTTCCTAGCTTAAAGCTTGGCAAACTGTGATGAACTCAAGACTCCAGTGTCCAGACAAGAGCCAAGAAACAGGGGTAGTGATTAGGGCTCAGGGTTTGCCAGGCTGGACTTGGGGCATGATGAGCATCCACTTGATGAATTTCTGGTACCTTCTCTAACAGGTTTCAGCAAGAATAGCTCAAGGTCTTTTCCAGGTTCTATGCTTTATGACTCTCAGAAACTGGGAAGATAATTGAGAACAGTAATGTGCAAGTGAAATCATGTTGTTAAAAGCACTGAGGAAAATTATTTTTAACATAAAAAATAAAAAAGCAAGTTCCAGTCAAAAACTCAACTCATATGCAGATAAGTCTGTCAAATATCTGCCTGGTAAAATGCAACCCTCCCCCCTCTGCATCTACTCTTCCACCCTAGTTGACAAACACTGAAGATTATAATGCTTTGAAGATGTAATTCTTTGTTAAGCTTTATCAGGGTATCTTGGACATTAATCTTTTCGTGTGACTAAGGGACAAGAAGTTGTGAACTCCACAATCCTGGGGCTTGTTTACTATCCAGAGCTGCTCCTTCCCTTTTGCTGGGACCCGCAGGTGGCCCTGGTGACTGAACCAGCCTTCTTCTGTCACTGCTGGTTTGCTCTGACTTTTCACCTTTACTGTTGATTACAAAAACTCAGCTGGAGGCTGCTGAATGCTGGCCTGCAGGTAAGCATAAAGTGAAAGAGCCAGCCAGGGAATGAGGTAAGTGCTTAGGAAAGCCAGGGCTGGATCTGGGCTGGGTTTTAACTACATATCCAGAAGTTAGCTCTACAGCCAGATGAGTTCAAGGTGACCTGGGTGTGTATGTAAAGCCTCCTCCCCCAACCCCTTCTAGATCAACTCTGAGTCACTGACTTTAGGCCAATAAGGAAAGACTAGCAGGAAATGTTATCCATTGATAGACTGAAACCTCCAAAGAAAGTCTTACTTTCTAAAGCCTTCTCCTGAGCATTCAGAGCATTTTATCTGAGAATTTCCAGGTATTTACCAACTGCTAATTGTCTTGTAAAGTGAATATAATATCCAACAAAAAACTGGAGTTATACTAATTCATTTGGTAAATATTTGAGGAGAACTTGACTCGTAATCTGCTGTTCTGACAACAGATATTACACTAGTGACCTTTTGGAACTAACATTCTACTGGGGAAAGCAGACAATAGACAAATAAGTTTATGATATGAGGAAATATGCAGGAATATAAAGCAGGGACAAGGGATAAATGTTAAAGGTAGCTGAGGGATGCTCATTACCACAGGATATCATGGTATCAGGTGGCTTTAAAGCAGAGATCTGAAAAAAGTGAAGAAGCAAGTTGCCCATATTTGAGGGATGAGTTTCCAGGCAAGCACAAAGGTCTGGAGCTTCATGAGTGCTTGCAAGAGAGTGGGACAGCACAGTGGCCTCTGTGGTTACAGCGAAGTGATCTCAGAGGAGGAGGAGATGAAGTCAGAATGATTAAAGTAGGAAGATACTGATAATTCTTATGGTAGGGGGCATTTTGAATTGGATATTCTGGAGGAGATGAGAGGGCATGACCACAGATAAGCACAAAGTCATCCTCTCATGGATAAGGAAAGAAGTCTGGGTGCATAGGAGCAGGTGCAATAAGTGGGAGATTTGGTCATAGAAACATCCAGGTGTTCTGTTCAAATTTTGTTTTTCCAAATGAGAAGCAAGATCATTAAGCTAAGTGCAAGGCACAGCCAGTTGATGGGAGCTAGGTTAAATAAAACGAGGTGTTTGTACTCAGAGGATTACTGTTGCATACATGAGACTAACATGCAAGTAGACACACTGTTGCAATAGAAGCTGTAGGATGCTGCAACAAAGGTGAGTAATTGACACTATTGGTTCATGTTGAAGGTGCTGAAAAAAAGACAAAACAAAGATGCCAAGTTGACAAAGAAGCTGAAACTGCATGGGAGGTGATCTTGAGGGAGTTGAGTATGAACTTTTCTGGAAGAGAGACCTACTGAGTCTAGAAGAGCTCTGATCTCCTAGAATTGAGTCATTTTTCTTCCTAAAATGAGAGAAATTATGATCTGCTGACCGTGTGGGTCCATTCCTGTATGGTAAGTGGTAGCAGCAGAGAGAAAGTGGGTATTGTAAAAAGCAGAAACAAAAAAGCCATGAAACTACAGGCCCAAAATGGATTAGTTTGGGGGAGTGAGGAGGCTGGTACCCAGACTTAATCTTTAACCTGGCTACAGTTTCAGCTTTTTTTACTAGAAGGGAATTCTAGCTCAATAATCTGCAGTCACAGATCCTCACTAGTGAACTAACCTGCCTGGGGAGATCCCCTGCCTTTCCCTGAAGAAAGGTGACTTTGCTGGAAATAATCTTTCTCTTGTTTTGCTAATAACCTGGACTACCCTCTTTCTGATTATAAACCTGCCTTTTTGTGAAAACCTTTGCAATGTCTTTCCACTTGCTAGATAGGATGCTGTCCAACTCATGTCTTTTAATAGTCAATTAAATTTCTAAATTTATTTGCAATTTTATTTTTTTTTTGAACAAAACTGAAGCATGTCTGATATGAGCCTAGTTCTGAGTCCCTGAGGCTCTATGCAGACCTGTGGTTCTGATTTTTGTTTCCTAATTGAGATGAAGTGACCTCGCAGGCTAGGAGAATTCAGTTACCCAAACTTGACCTTCAGTATACTTAGAATATTTCAACTCAGAGTTGCAGTTTTACTGACTAATGTGTGACACAAACAATTTACTAAACTAGCTCTCTGAGATTGCACAGGTCTAAAGTGGTTCTACCCACTTTGGGCTGAGACTTTTACCTCCATGGCAGCTCAAAATTTAGAACAGAAGGATCTAAGCCCTGTCTTGGAAATGGGAAGGTTCTCTGGCTCCTTGAGACTGGTGGTCATGCCCCTCTCTCTTGGTTTCTGTCTGCTCTGCAGGCTTGGAAGTTATAAACCGAGGAGGGGATGCGACCTACAGGAAGAGATGTTTCAAAGCAGCAGTGCAGGATCATCGGTTCTCCACGTGACCCTGAATGCTGCGTTGTGTCCTTCAGATCTGGAGATGAAAGTGAGGGAACTAGGCAGACACCAGGTGGATGACTCCATGAGGCCAGCATTGCATAGTAAGTGAAGTGAAAGATTAGGTGTTGATGAACAATAGGTGTTCAATAAATGTCTATTAAATGAATGACTGAGCAAGTAATGGTGGCTGGACTGAATAACAAGTGAATGCCAGAGAGACACATAGGGGAATAAATGTGAGAGGTGGGGATGACAAGAGAACTATTACTGAGTGGGAAGTTTAAGGTTCCAGAAATTCTGATGGACCATTCCTATTGTCATTATTATCAATTGCACATTTCTCTCAGACCAGTATTGCTTAAAACACACTGATAGTCAGCAAATAATTATGCTGTTTAAAGCTTGGAAAGTTTGTTCTCTGACTAATTAGATTTTATGTATTAGCTGTTCAGGGAACATTATTCTAATACTGTAATACGGTCATTACCACCTTGTACACTCTAAATGCCATTAGATTAACATCAGTGGCTGCTAGGGACTATTTTATGGTTCATGCTGACAAATTTCCAATATAGATGAACCTGAGACATATGTGAGATCCCATAAAACAAAACCTATAAGATTTTTGACATTCACATCGAAGGTGAAAACACATCACATTTTGTTAATGTACTTTATAACCCCAGCTATGAAAATTCCTTAAGCTGAAATTCTGGGAAAACCCTAGAAACTTCAAATGTTAGCTTGTTGATGTCATTTAAAAAGGAGTCTTGAAGGGTTTACATTTTTTCAGAGAACTAGTAACCAGATAATATAAGAGAAATGATGATCTGATAAATTAAAAAATTATCAGGTAAAATATGCTTTTATTTTAAATGTCAAACATGTGTTATAAAATAAGATAATATCTGCATATTCCTACAAGCAATATAAGCTTTCAGAATACAGAGAGAGGGCAAACTATGTTCCTGTCTCTAATGTTAGAGGTGACTGATACGTGTGTATATTGATACTTTTCTTCTCTACTCATATCTCTTTGGCTTGCTTCCTGGATAAAGTGCTAAAAACAGAAAGCTCTGGAAGGCTTTACAAAATACTCTAATCAACCCCAGTCCTACATTACTTCAAGGCAAAGAAAAAAATAGCTATTTATCAATTCATCAAATTTTCTGTTCTAGTTTATGAAAAATAATTAATGACATCATAATGATAGAGGTTATCAAGGAATTTTGAATAACTGAATAATAGCATAATTTATAAAATATAAGGAGTCACCAGAAGCGATTTATAACATTTTTCAGCAAAAGGTTGGAATTTAAAGAAGCTCCTTGGAATTGACTGATACCCTTGAAAGTGGAAGACAGTCACGTGGAGTCCCAGCAGGATTTCCCTAGGTCATCATGGAAAGAACAAGTAAAAGGGAGTGAGTATGTAATCCTTCCCTACTGTTCATCTGAAAACTCCAACGGGACTATTTGTCATCTGAGAGCAAGATTTATTTTTAAAATTCCAGAAGAGCTGAAAAAATAGAGTTTTGTTGTACAATCATAATGTGGTAGTTTGGGTTCCCAGAGTCTTGTCTACCTATTTAAAAATCATGTCTGAAATGCAAGCGAATGTAAAAATGTGCAATGCCTTGTAAACATGATTGTTGAAATCTGGATGACAGAATCTCTTGGCTACCTACAAAGCACAGAAACTGTCCTCTGTGCCACACAGTGCTTCATCAGTCTATGCTGCAGAGACATCAGAATCACTTAGTGAAGCTGCCGGGCACGGTGGCTCGTGCCTGTGAGCTTCAGCCTATGAAGCAGCCGAGGCTAGGGATCGCGGTTCGAGTCCCACCTGGGGCCGGTAATGAGACCTAGTTCCAAAAAATAGCTGGACGTGGTGACATGCGCCTGTAATCCCAGCTACCTGGGAAGCTGAGACTGGGGATGTCTTGAGTCTGTGGTACCCCAGGCAACGAGAGCCTGCGGTTCCACAGGCAAAAATAGCAAGACCTAGTCTCAAAAAAAAAAAAAATCATTTAGTAAAGCTAGAGTTTTTAATCTCTCACAAGAAAAGGGATAGTCACTAAAATCTAGTTTCTGTGAGGGACCATGTAGAACTGAAGATGGGAAGGAATCTAAACAGTTTTCAGTTTCCTGGACTGACCCCAGTTTCCTAGTATGCACAGAACGTGTCTAACTTTTTGAGGTATACTTTCACTGAGATATAGGAGCTAAGAATTTATCTGTAGAGGACACAACCTAAGCATGTATAAAGGCAAATGATCTCAAAATGAGAGACTACCAGGAGGGAGAGAAAAATAACAGGAGAGGAGGCTACTCAGAGACAGTGGGTTCATCAGCTGAAACTCAAAATTCCAATTATCTGAAGAAAAGCCTCTACTATTTATCCAGGAGGAAAATTGGTAAATGCGTTTCTGTCAGGTCCATATTCTTTTGCTATTTACATGTTTTTTAAACCAATATAATTTAACTTCTTTATTCTTAACCCTGTTCAAAATCCATTTGACCCCTTCCTCCTGTCTCCTTGCCAGTCAACAGTCAACTTGGCTAAAGTTCTTTCTTTTCTTAAAACCTGGTGACCAAGTAGTTGGATTCCATGCATGATGGACAGCAACTGCACTGCTTGTTAAAAGAATCACCAGGTAGAATGAAAAGGAAGAGAATGAAAATTTATTGAGCTCTTACTGTGTTCCAAGGACTATACATACTTTGTCTCATTTATCATTCATAGCAATCATATATACTAGATTTCATTATTTTCAATTTACAGATTGGGACACCTGAACTAGGAAAAGTTGAGCAAGTCACTCAAAGCTACTTACCTATCTCTGTGAGCACCTAGGTCTGAGAACATACCAGTTATTAACTGTCTCACAAGGACAGCCCATTTGTCCATTCCATGTCAGAAAGGAATTGAATCTCTGCATATTCAGAGTAACTCCTCAGTGTGTTAGTCATCAAAGTTTAAATGACAGACACAATTCAGTCCCTTCAACAAAGCTAGGAACTACTGAATAAGTCCCAGCTTCCCCCGCCCCCCATATCATATCCTTCTGTAATTGTTAAAGAATGCATCTCTACATAAGAGGAAGGAACATCCAGATCAATGAACAGATGGTACTTTCCCTGTCCTCACTTAGATGAAGCCACCTTGGGTTACCAACCCCAGCATACTGTGACTCAAACTTCCTAAACGAGGGCAGCTGAAAGGAGTGAAGTGTAAATATAAATTGAGGTGGAATGAAAGAGTAGGGGAAGACATGTGATTAAAAAACAAAAGCTGCTCCTGGTTCTTAGTCTTGGCAACTTTAGCATTTTGGCAGAGATAAAGACAGCTGTGGTCTTGATCTCATAGTGAATTATGTGGTATATTTGAATTATTGTTCTCTCCTTCTGTTTCAGCTCTCTGGAGACTGTCTCACCTGTTTTCTGGTTCCCCACCAGAAGGTACTTAGACTTGTGGCAGACTTTTGGACCTCAGTCATCTAGGTTTGAGCTAAGCTGGGTATTTGTCCACAAGGGGGATGGGTAAATTTTAAACTGGGACTGAGAAAATGTTATTTGAAATCCTTTCTCCTCTTGCTCTGTCTCCACACCAATTAAATATCTTTGTATACATTGTGTCTGCTTCCTTTGCCTTTGTGTGTGTGGATGGCTGGATTCTTAGGGGGCAAAATGGATTTTTTTCTCTTAGCAGTTTGGTGTCCCTCAACTTTAGGTAGTTGCATAACCAGATCCAAAGACATCCAAAATCACAGAAAACAACTGCCGTGTACTAAGTGCTCAAGTGCCAAATATTGTATTTCTTTTAAAATTCTTCTGAAATTTCTCAGAGACTCAAAGAGACAGGAATTGAAAGATCAAATATAAGGCAGGGCACGGTGGCTCGTACCTGTAAGCTTCAGCCTATGAAGCAGCCAGGGCTAGTGACCACGTTCAAGTCCCGCCTGAGGCCCGTAGCAAGACCTAGTTCCAAAAATAGCTGGGCGTGGTGGTGCGCACCTGTAATCCCAGCTACCTGGGAAGCTGAGGCTGGGGATTGCTTGAGTCTGTGGTACCTTGGGCAACAAGAGCCTGTGGTTCCATGGGCAAAAATAGCGAGACCTAAAAAAAAAAAAAAAAAA